>JAZBGW010000104.1:30235-41423 GCA_037464815.1 Mylabris variabilis
GCCAACATTAATTATGATTTTTTTTATACAAGGCATTATTTTATTATTTAATGCCACAATTTCGATTATTATAGTACTGTAGAGAAACTATTAGCATATTAAAATGTCAATGTCGCAAAAAGTGATATCTTTATTATAGACGATTTTTTTCGTTATTATTTTTTTGTAACACAACAAAAAGTTTATGGGTTGAATACCTTTAAAAGTCAAGTCGACTAATTTAAAATAGATAACGTATACAAAAACGTCTTGATAGATTTTTTAGTATGTTTGAGATTCAAAAACAATATTGTTAGCAAGATAGAACATGTTTGATCAATACAACCGGATTTAATAAATTAAAAATAATAAAACAATTAAATGGAATTTTACACAATAAATGTAGAAAAGTAATGTGCTTCTTTCTATACTTTTATATTCCGAGTAAAAGAACTCTGCATTTTATCAAGATATTTTTATTACTGCTTTTTAATTTACCTATTTGTCTTGTCCTTAAAATCCCTTTTCATTATTTCAAACAGACAGATTTCACTTTGAAGAAAATCTCGGAACGTACAAAAATACTTCAGAACGTGAACACAAAGAAAATTAAAGGTACTCTCTTAGCCCAGTTTCCTTGATGAAAAGATCCCTTGTATAATTAACTATAATATATGCTCTGTTTCTTCAATTTACCTCCCAATAAATAATACAGTAAAATTAGATTTCTTTAAATAAGGTATACTTTTTTTTTGCACTTGGTAGGTATATAAATAGTTTTTCTAAGTATTTCCGACTGGATTGTAGATAAAGCACAAACACCGACCCCACTCAAAAAAGCTTGAGGGGTTCTCTAACACGATCACAAATCCTGCGTGTAATACATTCATTATATTCTCTTTACACGTCCCTATGAAAAGCCCATCAAATCTCATCGTCAGCCCTCTATAATACTAATCTTCCAAACTTCCCTTATATACTAGACTCAAATTATAAGGATATACACCAGAAAATGATCTGCAATTTGAACTTTATATCCAGGCCAAAGTACCTAATAAAACTACTTAAATTATATTCTTTCCATTATTCTATTGAACTACTATTTATAACAAAGACGTTTATAATAAACTTTCCACTTCATACAATTTTAATTTAGTTAATTTCCTTAATTACGAGCAATTATCTCATTTAATACGTTTTAATTGTGCTCAAAATTTGTAATTATTTTATTTATTTAGTTCTTATTTTAATTTTTAAATAAGCAACTCTATTTCTAGAAAGTTGAGAAATTTATACTTAATAACGATAATCTTTCAGTATGACATTTAACGTTAATTGCAATGGTGCAAAACTTCTTACAAATCCTCTATAATGTCAACTATAGGAACTTGTAACTTTTTGCAAAAATTAATTAACAAAAAGCTTTGTTTAATTAAACTACAAAGTTTATAATTCTAGTTTTATGGTCTTTTTGATAATGATTGATTTATGTTTATTTGATTATAATAAGAGAAAAAAACGAAGTGTAAAATTGAGGATAACTTGAGGTGTTGTACGTGCACGGTTCTAATTGTATTAATTTTTATTATATTTGTCTTTTCTAAATTAGTTAGAACAGTGATCGATAACTAATAAAAGTGTAGCGAGAAGTGGGTTAATTCCTCTTCTAATACATTGTTAAAAACGAAAAACAACAGAAAAAAAACAATCTTTAATCCACCGAATAGAGAAATGAGCTTGTTTGCAAACATTAAACAAAATAGATATGATATGACTAATAATGAAATATAAATAAACATACAATATTCGTCTACTTTCTAAAATTTATAGATGTAAGTTAGAAAATTTAGACAAAAAATTCAGTTTTTTTACCATAAAATTTGAAGTTGAATAATAAGGAGCCTCTATACAAAAATTAAAAAATTGTAGGTGTTTTGATATGTTTATCATGAAATATATCAATTAACCCTGAATCCTCATAGAAAAATACAATCTTCATACAAATAGGCTAAATTACCATAATAAAAAGCAAGGTCGGTGAAAGTGGACCTTCTGGGGTGAACCCGCAGGCGGACATTGCTACACTTAGGGATATCGTTTTTATGGTTTAACAAAGACGAGGACAAATATGTAACATAACACCCTACAGAAAATGAAACGAACTTTGAAGAAAACTGATTAGATTTGGGATGTTCTGAAAACTTCTTTTCTAGATATGTATATATTTAGACACTTTTTGGTAGTACAAAAAATGAGCATTTTGACTGTTTAAAAAACCATAATAATTATCAAGCACTGTAAACCTAGTTATAACTAATCAGGATTGAATATTTTTAAATTTCACAGTGAGGTAGGTACGTTTCATTTACTGTGCTTTTACAAATAAAAAAAGGGAAAATGATTCTAAATCGATCTGTAGTAGTATTCCTAACACCTATTTTTGATAAGTTTTTGGTTTTATACAAAATGTTTCCCAAAAAAAAGCGATTACACATCATCTAATAAGCCGTATAACTAAAAACATTCGCTAAATTAAGTTACTTATAATAACAAATTGTTTTAATCATGCATATCCTCATAAAAAGTATTTGAATAGATTTGAAAAGTCATCAGTGAAATTTGTGACGCCTCTTGGTAAAGGCCACTAGATACGTAAATTACTTTTCAACTGGGTAAATTTTCCATAAAATTGAGAATTTTAAACAACTTAAAAAACTATAAAAAATAATTATAGGAAATGCTAACACACTTTTATACAAAATTTTCGATTCTATTTAACCATGTAAAGAAACATGTGGTGCTATTTAAAATAAATAAGTTATAGCAATTTGAAGATAGGCTATTAGAAAAATTTATTTCAATTAAAAGGTGAAAACATTACCTACTGACGACCATTGTGCCTTAAATAGCTTATAAAAGGCAGTAATTAACTTTGTGAGAACCTACCCATGTGACAACCACCCCTGACCTCCCCTACATTGTGTTTTAAGTAGTTAAATTTCGAATTTTAAGCTATTCTATCAAGAATATTCAGAGGGCTTTAAAGTCGTGCATGAATAAAAATGTAAATTCGAAAAATCAATCATGATTGTGAATCACCCTGTATACCTGACATCCATATAAGCAGAGCCGGCACATCCATATGTGCCCCACACAAGGGCGCCAATTGTAGGGAACGCCAATCTAATGAAGAGTCAATCTAAACACCAAAAAATGATCTAAACTATTAAGGGGCATAAAATAATTCTCAGCTCAAGGGCGTACAGATTATCAGCGCCGGTCCTGCATATAAGGTGAGAATTCCATCCAATAGTGAACGACTATACCTGTATATTCTTCAATGATACACAATTCAAGGCATCTCATTTTACAATTTTCATTATTTTACGATTCTATTACAATTTGAAAATCATTACATTTTATACTGTTGAAAATGGGTACGTAGAACTGTTAAATAATTAATGACTAACAGTTATTTATAAAGTTTTTTGTTTTGTATCTAGTAATCAAAATTTTGCGAATTTGTTCCCATCGTTAAAACCATCAAAATAACAGGTGTTTTGGTCGATATTAAAAGCTCAAAAACTGTGATATAGGCAGATGGTTTGAAATAAATAAAAACAGAATGATTAGCAGAGCAAAGAATTCAACAGACCACATTAAAAGAAATTCACAATTAGTTATGTTATAAACATCCAAACAACGGAAGAATTATCTATAAAACCATCAAAATCAATCATTACACACTTCAATTAAAATTCATTAAATTTTTACAGCTTTTTTTGAAATATTTCACTCTGAAAGGCGAATAAATTAGAAAACGATCAAAGTCAACTATGACAACAAACAAACAAATGTATACTCTAACCAAACATTCTAAATCGAAAACTAAATAATAATAAAAAAAAATTATCTCACCGTATCGTAAATTCCACGAATTCTCGTAATGATAAAAAATTAATATTAATTGGAGGAAAAAGAATGAGATCACTTTTTTCTTCAATAAAACCACGTAATTTTCGCCAGGAAACAAGAGACGATCAAAAAAAAGAATCACAACAAACTAGTTTCAATACACAACAACTATAATAATCAGAGTAGGCTTGCAACTTTGTAGTTTTTCAATTTTTTTCTACCTTTATTTCTCTATTAAAAACAACACTATTGGATTTAGATTAAATTTGAATTTTGATGGAATTAATGAATAGGTAAATGCAAATTAATTGTAAACTTAGACAAAAAAAAGCGATTACAACGTGCAATCGCTTACTTGTTTGAAATATTTTAACACTACATCAACAGCCAACCAATGATAACTGGCTGCAGAAGCAGATGTCAACTGTTGCGTTCTTCTTCGTTGTGTTTCCTGAAAATTTCCCATAAGTAAATGGCGACCTCTAGCGGTTTCGCTAAAAACAGTACGTAATCAATTTGATAATTATCCTTAATTAATTAGAATTGAAAATAATTACTTAAAAAGACATGTTTATAATATATTTATCAATTAATTATATAGAGAAGAAATTGGAAATTAAACGAGTTATACATTCTTGAAAATATTCGAAGTACTTACAAGTTTTATGCAACCAATAATACAGCTGATTCGATAGAGATGCGCAAGTGTAGGAATGACGTCATTGGAATGTATTTATCTTCTTCTTTCCAATTAGCAGAGGTATATAAGTATCTCTTTTCAATATTAAGAGTTTGTTATTCTGTTATTAATTCAAGTGTATAGTCTATCTAACTGAATTGTGTTCTTACATACGTCTTACCAGATTTTTGAGCGCTTATGTGCTTATAAACATGATTAAGATGCAAAACGCATTTATCTCTTTCTAATAAACTAAGAAACGTACAAAGTGACGCGATTTTTGATAATCAGCAAGAATACGATTCTAAACATTGCTTGTTAATTGTTTTTAAGCAATATCAATAATTTAGGTTTGGAAAATTTTTGACGACTCATGTGGATTTTAAAGTCTTGTTGATTTAAAAACACAATAAAGTTCTTAAAAAGCTGGTTTCGTTTGAGCAAACAGCTAGTATAGGAAAGAAAATTGATAAAACTACAATCATTCTCGTGACGTTATAAAAGTAATTGTAATGTATACAATCTAATATACTCCAAACTGAGTCTTACTCAATTATAATTATTATTTCAGTCTATATTAATTAGTAAAAATTTAAAACACTTTTGTCAAAGCACTATCTGTTTGGGTTAACTGTACACACTTGTAAGTAATTTGTAAAAGAGATGAATTGGTTTCTCATCTATCTATTTCACTATTTTAGATACTATCTTAAAGCCAACTTTCCAGAATGTATCAATAAGTGTTAATTCAACGATTGTGATTGGTTGGAAAATGTCCAGGTCAGTATTTGTATTTTTTATCAAATTTAAAATTATTAAAACTTATGATGATTTCGTAGCAAAAACGGATGAATATTTGCTGATATGTCATTACAATTTTTAATTATTTATTATTTTGGCTATTAATTAACTGAATAATTGATTGATTTTGTGGTTGAAAGTGCGGTCCTGGATCGATGTACATTTGACATTTCGGTGAAATCAAATCAGAATAAAATGGATGCCAAGTGTTTTTCATAAAAATTTTGAACGACCGAGAAGAAAAATAACGTGTTAAAAGTCCAGTTTTTAATCGATAAGAAAATGGTCGATGATAAGATGGAACCAACATCGACTACAACAAATCCAAATTGTCAAGATACGGTAATTATTTTCACTGGATTACAAATTTTCTCTTGTTCTAAAAACCCAACATATTTCTAGGGAAATTCTCAAGAAATTACCGTTGATTCACATGTTGTTGTCAATATACCGATCCAAGAATCCGTACCACAGGTTTGTTATGTCCCATCCAGTTCCTCGAATGATGATATACCGCCACCGAAGCCCGATTTCTATGCACCACCACCGTACGAGGTGGTCACAAAGGCAACAAAACTACCCACTTACGAGGAGGTGCAACGCGAAAAGAACCTAGAAGGGCATAATATACCACCACCGATCAATAATATAACAAATGGTCGAGTATTTCGACAACCAACACCGCGAATATTGAATATTGATGGTGAATCGAATCAGGATGTGGATACGAGCTTGTTGGGCACCGATTTTATGTTCTATATTGCATTTTTTGGTAAATTATCTCAATAACATTGAATTTTATCGTTTAAATATGCCCAATTTTCAGTTGCTTTTATATTTAATTGGATAGGATTCTTGTTATTGATGTGTTTCTGCCATACGATCGCTTCAAGATATGGAGCATTATCCGGTTTCGGTTTATCATTAGCTAAGTGGACATTTATTGTCCAACATTCTACAGATTTAGCATCGAAAGATAACGGTTGGTTATGGTGGCTTATTATGACCTTTGGTAATGTTTTAATCAATTTTGTATACACCCAGAAAAATGTCATTTTTTCCATTTTTTTGTAGGTTTAATCATTTGTGTTCGTGCAATTCTGCAGTATTTGAGCATAAAACGTGGATGGCATATGTTATCAGCCAGTCATCAAGAGAGACTTTTATTTTTTTATTAAATAGCTCTAAATGTGGCAAATTTGGCTCTTTTCTCTCCAATAGACTGGATAGGGAATCGTTTAAAGAAAAATTGATGTGATTTCAGTAAATACTATTTATAGTTGATCTTAATATTCCATTCCTTTTATATTCGGTTATATTTTTTATTTATTTATATGATCATTGATTTTAATTATTGACATTTATTCACCTTTATTCAATTAGGTGTTATACAATATTGTTGCAAATTTTCGTTTTCTCTATAGAAGCTTTCAATTAATTAAACAATAATGATAATAAAAATAAAACTAAGCGAATAGGTTCTCTCGAACGTGGTTATTAAATTCAAATCGAAATATTTAATGGGATTCACCAGTTGCACGTTAATTTACATGGAAAGTGTTAATTGATATGAAATTGGTGATTTTCCATTAAACATTTCGGTTTAAAAAATAAAATTATTTTAGGCACAAATATTGTTGCGTTAAAGTCTATAGCAATAGGTGTATAATTAATTGTTTATTGTAAATGTGTAATAGTAATTTGAATTGAAAGCAATTTTATAAAGATGAATGCAATTATTCAACACAAATTGCAACATTATTTAACTTTAATAAATTGTGATTCTAATTCATAAACACCAATCGATTCTTTAAGTTTCTCATCATAATCAACCCATTCATTATCCGATTCAGTAAAATCAACATCGTAAGTTTTATTGCTTTCATCAACACGTGCAATCCAACCATCACCAGGCTGAAAAGCTACCGGTTCTATACCGCGACAATCAAACGTTACAATACTCTTAAATTTGCCTTGATCCTCATTTGTGTATTTCGCTGGAAAAAATTCGATTATAACACTTGCATTGATTTCTTATGTGTTATATCGTTTTTTTTATATACCAATAGTGTCGCCGAGAATATCCAAACTGTTTTCACGACCGCACAATTTACATTTCTCTAAATAGTGTGTTTCAGAACGGCCAGTTTTCGTTGAGAATGTTTCAGTTTGTGTGATACCGTGCCATTTATCCGAAACTTCACCACAGTTGAGACATTTCAGTTTCAGCATGTAGGTAAATTCAGGATTGTTTGTGTACAATGCGTCGACACGTTCGAGTGTTGCTTTTATTTGTAAACTAATTTTAACCATTTTTCTTTGCTGAAAACTTGGAAATAAAGTGCAAGTACAACCGAGTATCGAATCCAGAAAATTAGGGAAATAGCATGGATAATAGTAACCAGACACACTATGGTATCAGATTAAACAACTAAGCAGATGGAGCCCTCTATAGGTGGCATTTTGATTTTAGTGTCCAACATATACAGGATGTACTACGGTATTTATTCTCGCAGTTGGTTGTGCCTTTGGTGACGTAGTAACGTAACTTGATTCCTACATGACATCTGTTAATGTATTTTTTAAATGGCCGAACCAAACTACGATACTACGTAACATAAACAAAAGCACAGCCAAGTGCCAACTACGAGAACAAATACCGTGGTACACCCGGTATAGTAACATATGTCGAGCTCTTTTTCTCACGGATTGGTTCGCTCCGTTCAAATTTGAATATCTGCCGCGAAATTGATACGAATGAACGTGCATTTGGATTTTGCTTGATTTGTTGTAATTTATGTTTTATTTTATGAATTTTATATTAAATAAATTTACGTATTTCCCATAAATTAAAAATTTAGACATTTAAAAAAAGGGAATTGATTGGTTTCCCGAATTTTTCTACGAAACACTAGGAACAAAGGAAGGGCGGCTGATTTGTATGTTGCTTACATGTGTGTGGAAAACAAACAAATCAGTCGCCCTTCCTTTGGGACTTTTCTAAATTTGAGGGTGTTGACAGATAAAAGCCATGTAACCGAGATTCTGTAGGAAAAGAATATTCACCAAATATTGTTTTAAATTAGAAGAAATGAAAAAGGAGCTTGATTACGAATCGTCATAGCGAACAGACCTATCCATAAATTTGGCCAATTGTGCTCTATATATTATAAATAATATAAGTAAATAATTTTATTAAAAATATTCGAAGCCTCCCACAATAATTTAGGGAAAATGCAACTGCTGTTACCCAGACAGCGTCCAAATCTTAGAGAAGTCTAATTATGACTTCCTAAAGACATTATTTTTAAGAACTCAAAATTAAGAGATGTTTAAGACGTCAGTTTTGTGACATTACTTCTGAATGACGCCAAATTTAAGAATTCCTTAAGACATCTTTAATCTGTCTTGGGGTATAATTGTCTTAACATTGCTTGTGTATTCTACACAGAAATTTATTAAATAAATAATTGTTAATAATATTGTACAAATAAAGTGAATTAAAGTGAAATAAGTAATTTTAATAAGCAGGTAAAATAAGATTCTTCATTTTTACCATATTGTTTTCATGCCGTTGTGTTTTTGTAGTAGGTATATGGATGAATTAAAAAGGCACCACTGTAGCTACAGGGTAAAATTTAAAGGCATGCGCCAATATATGATGGTCATTTATGGAGCTCTTATTTCATACAGTTCGGTGGCCACTTTTTCGTTTGAAGACCCATATGAGACAGTCCTTCTTATCTCTATACTTCATGAGTAAAACAGATTTTGAGGTCCCATTTCAGGCGATAACAATGTAACAATTTAGGACGAAGACAGACAGTGTTGGACTGGCCCATTCTGGTCAACTGGGCAAACTATATTTTGTCCTACTCCTAAGACAACTATGTATGTATATACATTACATCCACTTTTTCGTTACTCATGATTTTGTTGGTCCACAAAGAACAAGTTTGTTGGCTCAACGGACATTTACCAGGTTGAAGGCAGAAATATATATGGAGACTCAGTGTGTCCATCAGGTAAAGTCCCCCTTCAAGTGAAGGCCCTAAACAATTGAATAATTTGCATACTATGTAGGAACACGTCATTGTTTTCAAAGTTGAATCAATACAAAGCAAAGAAGTACTGTAACTATAGAAAGTTTAAAAAATGCATATCACAATTCATTTTGTTTGAGTTACGGTATAAATGATGGAACATTACGGAATAATCAATTAATTAATTATTAAAATGAAGGTTGGATGTATAATATTTTCTCATTGATTTAGGTATTCAGTGTTTAAGTTGACGAAGCAGAAACAGCACGATAAATATGAAATTTACACGAAAGAAGGAAATGCCCATTGATGATTTAAGAATAACTAAATTTATATCATCAGGAATCTATCAATATCGTTTCGTCAAGTTATTATTAATTTTTATCTTAATAATACAGTGTCCTTGTCAAATACTTCAAGCATACTTATTTTTACGCAATTTCAATTTAGAAGAATTCATACAATACGGTCCATTATTCTTTGTTTGGTTTTATGTAAGTAATTTTTGTAAAATTATAATTTTAACAATAGTAAGTTAGGTGTAATTTCGATTTCGTAGTTCATTACATCAGCTTTAACCTTACTGATAATACCGAAATTAGTTGAAAATTTATTTGATGAATTCTACGTTTGGTCCATTGATAATGGCTCAAAAGAATCAGAAATGAGAATAAAGAAAGAAATGAAATTTCTTGAGATTTTTTCAATTGTGTACACATTATGTATTTTTATTTTTGTCTTTCTTGTTTATTTGCATCCGAATGATTATAATTTTTATTTACCAGTGAAGTTTTTTGTTGATTATACCCCTAATTATTCAAAATTCTTATGCAAAATTTTCAAAATTACGTTTTGCCTAGTTATAATTCCTGTTTATCAAGCTCAGTGTTATCAAGTTGTTTATTATACACAACATATGAAATATCAAATCATCTTGCTTAATGATCATATAAATGAACTAATGAAATGTTCAAAGAAGAATTTTTCAAAATTGATACATCCAATGGATAATTTGTATCATCAACGTGAAATTAAACAACGTCTGATTTTTTTAATTAAAAGACATCAAGCGATTTTAACGTAAATCGACGGATTGCTTTTCATAACTTTCACAAAGTTTTAATTCAAAGAAAAATTGTTTTAGATGTGGGTATAAAAAAATTAAAGAAAATTCCAACTTCATTCTCTATTTTTCGTTATTTGGATTAGTAGGATTTGTTGGTTTAGCTCTATTTATAGTCGCAGTAAGTATTCTTTAAACATCAACAATATCAAATATCGTTAAATAAACATTTAAGGCTAATTATGGTTGGCAAGAAATCATTCTAATATTGATTGCATGCTTATATGGTATCGTATCAGCTTCAAGTATCTTGCTAGCTGGACAATCAATAGAAACAACAGTTAGTATTTCTAATTAATAGAGACAATAGTGAAAAATATAATTACGTCAATATAAACTTAATTTCAGTCATATCAAATAAGTGCATGCTTACAACAGATTGATTGGTATGATATGAATTATGAGAATCGCAAACTCTATCTAATTATGCTAATTTGTGCACAAAAAACAATTTCAATCAAATTCTCTGACAAGTGTTCGATAAATTTCTCTTTAGGATTAACTGTAAATGTTTAAAAAGTTTTAAAATTATTTAAACTAACTCATCTTTATTTATTTAGGTCATAAGAGGTGTGTATGCTGTAGTTTCAGCTTTTGTTAGTTTCCAAGATAGCTTCGCTGATGCACCATAGATGGAAAAATATTAAT
>JAZBGW010000105.1:0-33971 GCA_037464815.1 Mylabris variabilis
TTGGAAAGTTAGACTTTCCGGACGGAGGCACAAAAAAATCATTTCTTGAAATTTAGGGAATTATATTTCAATTGTTTTTACTCTTCCTACCACCTGTTCCTGTCCATACTTTTAAGCATTTATAATTTCGTTCAAAATTAAGGACTTTTTGCAAGTAAACCATCTTAAAAAACGTTAGAAAAAATTTAAATTGAAAATTATTAAAGAATTTCTTTAAGGGTATTGTCAATTCATTGCAAACAAAACCAGTTTTCGTCACCTCTTTTATCTACTTCACGATAGACATCCGGTTGTCTTGTTTGCAAATGTAGTAGACCACTTAAAATAATGACTAACGTATGATTGTTTTTTTGTTTTCCCTATTGTGCATCTGTCAATGTGGATGATTATGTTGAATGCAATACTCGTTTCTTATTGCTCATTCAGGTTTATAATTTCGAAAAAATAGGCTACTTCAAAAGCAATATTTTCAGAAATGAAAAAGAAAATTGAAATTTGATTAGTGCCCCCCTATGCAGCTGACTTTCCACTATTTATTACAAGAAGTAATATGGCTCGATTTGACAAGAGGCATATTATTTTCGGATTATTGGAAAATCCAATCGGTTTTCCACCAAAAATCGAGCGTCCTCCTATGAAGAATAAGATTTGTGATCGATTGCGGTATTGCTGAGCTCAATACCTCTTACCGTTTTCAAGTTATGTAGCCCAACTTTTCTCTTATGGGCTCCCTATGTAATTGTACGATTTTAGTCTAGCATTTGACAATACCCTTAACGCATTTTGACAGGTGTCATTTGATTTTAAGTGTTAAACGTTCAACTACCAACTTCAAGAAACTAATCCACACCAACTATTAAAGAACACTAAAAAGTGCTTTAATACAGCCCTTTTTTGTTACCTTAACAACGCGATTATAGACTCGAAATAGAAAAAAGAATTTAATGTGTTTATATTTAATTTAATAAAAATTAAGAATATTTAATAATTGATGATTTCTTTCAGTAATCCGGCATCCGTAAAACAGAAATTTTTGTTAATTATTTATATGTTTAAAACACGAAACCGATATAACTGTAAAAATATTTCCATAATCCATCTATCCCTTTCGATGATAAAACTAACGAAAATAGAATAACTATTGAACGATAATTACCTACACATTATATAGATTATATAGAAATATTTCAAAAATGTTGGAAAATTCGTCTTATTTATACATTTTCTAAAGGAAAATAATCAAATGCATGTGTATTTAGCGTGACCAAATAGAATTTATTTATCAAAATTTGATATCTTTAAGTCTATAGTGAAGTGTATAGTTGTTAACTAAGCACATGCCGCACCAAATTCAATGCTAGAAGCCATGAAAGGGCATAATAATCATGCCTTTGCCTGACTAAATTTATGTTCAAAGAATCATTTATTTTTGGAATAAGTCACGAATATATTTATACCTATGCATGTAGGTAGGTATACATACATATTATGGGTGTCTATAATTATTTAAATTCGTTAATTTTTTCTCAGTAATTTAATCGAAATTAATATAAATGATTTGTTAATTTGACTGGCATACTGTTTTTTTTTCTAATTAACATTCAATACAGGTATCGAGAAGATGTCAATTAACGTATTTATCTTGTTGAAAGATTTTCATTAATAAAACAACACGGTGTTATTAATTTTTAGTAAGTAAATTTTGTTTCAGAGTCAGTCTTGACAGTTATTTTAAAATAACGTAATCATTGGTTAATCTGTTTATTATATCTGAATACATCCTAATTTGACCTATTCTGAAACAATTAAAGTTTAAAATGTCGGCCTTTTTAGGGTTTTTTCTGTTGAAAAATATTTTTTTTGAACAGCCTCATTATAGATGTAAACCATTAAACAAGGTAATTATTGGACCATTTTTTGGTTCTTGTAGTTTTATCATGTATGGTCGAATTTAATTTCAACACAAACAACCAACACGTTTCTTAGTAATCAATTAATCTCAAGTTTAATGTATTCTCTCTGTACATTGATGAGATAAAATCCAGGTCCGTCCGCACTTTGAGTAGATAATGGATGTGGGCTTTCAAAATCAACACTTAATACTTTAACAAAAATAGGACGAAAACAACGTGAATTATTTATTATAAACGAGAGAAAGAGAGAAGAATTGTATTCTTTTCTGTGTTAACAATTACCTATTGTTTCTCGTGAAATTATCTATAGTGGCTTTTTTTTGTTCAAGTTTTGTGCTTGTGTATCTCTATGTGTTTGTGCCTGCGTCTGTGTGAATAAAGAAATAATAGAATTATCGATAGATTTGTGTAGGAGTCCGGCCCTGTGGCATGTGGTCAGTGGCCAGCTAAACTTGTTCAAGACCTCCGCATCTTTTAGACATCACCTCTTACAGGATAATGTTAGGCGTGTGTATATCTTACACACAAACGGCTATTAAACATTATAAGAGTAATAAACATGGCGGTCCTTGAATAATAACATTTAATAACATGAAAATAACGAGCAGATGTGAAAGTTTCTTCTTTATTATTGTACTGCACTATCTGTACTAGGTATGCGTATAAATGCAACAAGCCAAGCCGTATAATAATAATTGTATTTATAAATATATTACGTTTTGAATATGGTGTTTTAGTAAAGTTAATTACACACCTAAAATATGGGATAATAAAAAAAGTGACATGTGCTATAGAAATAATAGTGACTATCACAAAAAAAGACTTCTTATTAGACTCTGATGTTTTCAATTTAGTTACTTCTTCGATCATCATCCCCCTATTTCTTATCCCTTTATATTCGATAATCAATATAATTGGATTACTTGTGATGTGTACAAGTTTTCTCCCTACAATTTTCTATAGTTGCTTGCCGTAAAAGGCTTTTTACTTAATTAGTAATTAACGTGATAGGAAACCTAAGAATTTATGAACTGAAATAGTTTGTCGACTCGAAACCATAAAGCCAAACATGGGAACTTGATCTTACACTACTTAATCCAAATATCATCTTATATTAAAGTATATTAACCCTTTATTTAGCTTGCTTCTATTTATGACGAAGAAGACTCAAAAATTGTTAGTAATATACTCCTGGTATACAGATGTCTGTTTTAAATTGTAGACGATTCTTATGAAGCTTCTTCGAATAATTTTTTATTAGGAGGATCATTTTAGCATAATTAGAATCTCGTAACTCATTTGGAAAAAACATTCGTTTCTGAGGATGTCACGATTTTCAAAAACTTGTTACACACGTAAAATAACTTAAATCGACTTGAGGGTTCTTCCAACATTGTTTTTTACGTTTTTCTCCATTGTAATCTGGAGCAGCTGGCAATGATTCGAATTTGTATGCAAAAAAATCTATGTTGGAAGTATTCTCGAGTCACTATCAGTTGTAGTTTACGTGCTTAGCTCGTTTTCCAAAATGATCGTTTTTCGACCATCTACCAAATGGACTACGAGGTTCTATTTTGCTAAAATGCTCTCTAGGGACTTCGCTACAAATCCTAGAAGTATTATACGAATAACTCGTCATTTAATAGGAGTTTCATTAATATCGATCACATTTAAAACAGACACTCGGTAGCTATGTGAATGTAACAAAATATTCATTCAACGATTGAGAAACCAACCTGTCGTTTAACACTGGAGGAACTGTCACTGAGGCTACCGGAAGCGGTGTATTTCCGGGTGCGGTGTTTGTGACGGACGCCCAGAATGGCAGCCGGTGGCGGACCTCCTGCCGCCACCAATCCTTCTAAACTCTCCTCACCCGAAATATTCTGAAATATAATTTATTTTGAAATAGTTTCGAATCATATTCAGCGAAACGTACATATACAAAAAATATCAACAATGGAAATGTCAGAGATTTCAGTCGAAAATGGCAGACGTGTGTGTTGGCGCCTCATTTGCTGCTGTAAGGGGGAAATTATGGACAGGTCAGTTATTAGTTTGCTTTAAAAAAACGAACAGCTGACTTAAACAGAACAGATTGCAAAATATGTTTTGATTAGGAATTGATTAACAAATCACAATATAAAGCATGGGTTTTTCTGTGTTATAATTTAAAAAAAAATTAATTATGTCTATTTAAATCAAGTTTGGGATGCTATCAGCTTGTCATGTGGGTCATATAGTGAGCCGAAGAAGACACGTGCTGTTGAACGTGCTGCGAACCCTTTTCCTCCTCTATCAACGGCTGCAGATGGATCTTAATGGCCTTTTAATATAGACAACACCAGGTGAATTCTACAAATGTATCATTTCTCCCCAACTATACAACAACAATAACAAAAGAAGAAGAAAAAACGTTGCACACGAAAATTAATTACAATCAAGCTTATTCATTGAGAGACCTTTGGAAATTGTAGAATAATATAATTTTCTTTGTACATCCACTAATTGATTATGTTAATAACAAAAGTCTTGGGTGAATATTCAATTGATTATTATTTATTCCGTAACTTGTTGGGCAAAACGATCCGTTTTAGATCAAATCTTATCGAAAAAGAAGCATTATAATATTAGAAATGACATAAATTAATTGTTCTTGTACAATAGTAAACAATAATTTTTTATAAAACTCTATCAATACTAGATCTTGAATGAGTCTTATTTGCAAACAATGTACGGAGATTTGTTTAATTCTTTTTTTAAATTAATTTGCCCACGCACGTCAATTAGAATCAGATCAAATGTTGTCGAAAAATGACAACGACAAATTGTTAGAATTAAATAAGAAGACTTTATAAAAATTGATATAGAACGCTTCAGGACTGTTATGATGAAACATTGAGTTGTCGTATAAAGATATGACAAGAATTTCGATGCAAGTTTCTCATTATAAATTAAAAAATTAATAAATGCTAAATTATTTCAATTAAACGTGTACATTTTTATTGACGGCTAAAATAAAATCCGTTTGAATTTTCATTTAGATCTCAAAGATGCATAATAAACAAATTTAGACGAATGAAAAAACGAATAAATTATGAATGAAATTAATACACCAATAGAAAGTTAGAAATTTGAACAAAAAATCATTACACTTTGAATCGGATGAATATTAGAAATTTAGCCGAATCATCGTTTATCTTATAGGTTATTAGACTTTTAGATTTTGCTATGATAGTATCGTCATTAGTTCGATTCAGACTTTAGAATTTAAAATCTTTCCAGGTCTTTGGCACACAACGATGAATAATACACAATAATTTTCGTCTAGAAATAAGCGTCTCTATTCAAGGACGATAAAATATTGAAAGTTTTCGGTGGATTTTTGATCGAAGAATTTCCGTAAAATTCTTTCATATATGTTTTACAGACTGTCTTTTTTTACTGGATGCTTTCGTAATATTAACATATATGAGTTCTTTGTATTGATTTAAACGGGACTTTATACATTTGATATGTACACGTTCAGGTATTTGGAAAATTCTTTTGACTGTCTCAAGGTTCCTTTTGTTTTCTTGTATCTACCGAAAAATTGTTTTTATATAGAGGAATCTGATACCATATAATAAATTGTCTAATGATCTAGAAGACGGTGTTTTTATTTTTAGAATAATATAGAGACGTAATGTTTTCTGCACAATTTAACCAATTAAAATTTCAAATTGTATTTGAACAAATTCAATAAACAGAGGGGAACAAAATGGAAAATAGTTTCGTTATTCTTCGTATCAAGTATACTTGAAAAGTCTCCCATCTCTACCTGCACCTTTTGCTATCTCATTAAATTAATAAATGTAAAAAGTCATGGAATTATTATACAACAACGGCTGTATATAGTATATATAGAGTCCCTCACATTTATCATAGCAGTCCAGACAAGGGCTACAATTATTTAGCAGATTTCATATTTTTCAGAACAATAGTCGAGGGTTGAGGGTGTCAGAGGCTCACCGACATATTCAATAGACGATTTAACATTTCGAGATGCAAGGTGGTTGAAATGAACCCAGGCACCACTCCCCTAAATTTTCGGATTTTAGTTGATATAGCTAACATTACAAACCAACAGGCGGTCCAACAACAACCACCTGAAGACAAAAAAAAACATCTACAGGTAAAACCACACAATTTCAACCAATTGTATCGACATTTTTTAAATATTATTTCTTTAAATCGTTTCCCATATTTTTTTGTTGGTGTTGTTGTTAATTAAAACTGCCATATTTTATTTATTATTCTTTTTTCTTTAGGTGATTTAGATAAAATAACGCAATGCAGTCTGTTATTGTTCGTGGCATGATTGGCTTGAAATAGGTCGTTGTATTATCATAATATCTAATACCTTCATGCCATATTGCAGGTAGAAATGCCGATTTGTGGTAACTTGAAGAATGATGGACGCTAGTTGGGGAAAAAAAGCTATATCTAGATAGACGGTAATAATCGTAAAACTTATGTAAAAGTGTGAGATTCTTTCCAGTTTTAATACGGCATAGATGATTGCATTGTAGAAATGAAAGTGATGATAGTTTGGTTTCCTCTCATCAGAGGTAAACAAAAGGGTCCGTTGCTGAATTAGTGGAGAATTTGAGGTAGGTTCGGGGTTTTGACTGTCTTTTAAATTCAACTGACAATGAGTAGTAAATTTTTTGGATGAAAATTCGTTCGATTGACAAGTATATTCGTTGTTAATGCTAGTAAGTAAATAAAAAACAGCTGGAACTACATTATATCTGTACTCGTTTTGTCACGAAAATAACATTTTTCTGTGATCACACGTGCATCTTATTTCCGTCTAAATATAACTTGATTTTAATAGATTAGTAAGCATTACACTCAACGCAATTGCTTTCAACTACAAAAATAATTGAAAATTTAACCAGCACGCACATATCTGATTCAACCTTCAAAAAAAGCTTTTAAATCGAAAACATAAAAGATGCTTTAATTCCATATTCAATCCTTCTAAGTTGAAATATAATCCCGTTTTAAAATGGTCGACGTATTATAACAAAAGAAAAAAAATTATTTATAAAACGGTGGTTCACTCCTACCCTTAATCGAACTTGGCTTACATAACGGACCCTATGGCCTGTCATTGCATTCATATACCTGCATACCTTTTAGATATCCAACGCTTAAAAAAAAAGAGGAGAGGGGAGAAAATATTAAGACAGGAGGAACAGCAAAAATTCGATTATCATCCCTGAAGAAGATGGAAGAGATTTTTTGTTTTAATAAAAGATAAAATTCAAATCATGATTGTCGTTTTAATCATATTGTAAAGAAATGTCAATTCGCGACGCCCTTTTCTGCAATCAATAAATATACATCAAGCTAAAATGATTGGTTCAAGTGTAAATTGGTGTTAAAATTCCATTTAAATCCAGTTTTCTACCTCACCCCTGTTGCGTACAAAATAAAAATAAAAACGGAGAGGGATGTATACCTTTTTGAACTTTACCTGACGCCGCCAACTAACTCTGGCTGTCGTCTAATGAAACGCCCTTTTTTTCCTTCCAGTATTAATCTATCGAAAATTCTTAAACGAAATAAGAATATATTGGAAATGATCGAGGGAAAAAGAGAAGGAAAATTGTAACATTTGTCCCGTTAAAAGAATGTTGGGTTTTTTAACTAAGGTAATACGATAAAGATCTAGTTTTTTCTCTCTTTTTTTTTAATCTACAGGGGTTGTTATTGTTACAGCATTGAAAATCCGATCCGGTTTCAGAAACTTTTCAATCGTTCAAATATAGAATTTTAAATTGTAATAAAATCAAATAAGAAACATGTATAAAAGACAATATCGAGAGACGAAACTTTGCTGATATTTGCGGAGGACGATGTTATAAAATAATATTTGGAAATATCGGTTTTATTGAGCTATCACGGTCAAGAAACAATACAATAATAGATAGAAAAAGGTTGAGGGGGTGGGTTTTATAGCGTCATTCCACTTTCATTGCTACATCCACAAATCGATCATCAATACAGGAGCAAGAACAATGAAAATAATGGAAGTTTATTGCAAATATTTGCCAATTTATGATTAATGATTACTTAGAACATCGTAATTTCTATTAAAATATTGTATGTAAAGAAATATTATATGAAAAATATCCATGAATGAATCATCATTAATTTATAGTTTTTGATCTTCAACAACGTAGGTGGTATGAAAATATTCAATTTATTTAATTATCAACAACTAAAATATTGGTTTACTTATCGCCGAAATTAATATAATCGCCCACATTCTCCATCTTTTTCTATTACAACACAAACGAATTTAAATAATTATTTATATTCAAAGGATGGAAAATAATTATTTTCGTTTATTTTGTGGTGATAATCCAAGGTTATTAGATATTTACTCCGGAAATGTAAGACCCTCTTATCAATTATTTTTTGGCATATGCGGACATGTGAGGTATATTTATTTGATAAGCGAAATTTTGGCAATGTATGTATTGAACACTACATTCTAATATTTCAATAAGTAACAATATTTATTCAATTTATTTGTATTTGATAATCGATAGAAATTTAAATATTTTCCTATTAGACTGGTTAATCGAAAAGAAAAGTTTTTATAACAGGAAACATTAATTTCAAGAGAAAAATTTAAATAGAAATCTAAATAAAACTCTGAATTGTTTTGTGAAAATATGTCGCTCGAATATTCTTATAATTTAAAAACTAAAATTTGTTCATCATTAACATTTCATAAGAAATCCAAATTGTCGATTTTATCTTATTCATATATTTTACTGATAGTGTAACAATTTTTGGTCAATGAAAAATGGCTATACACACAAAATTTAGAAAGAAAGTGCGTCTGTGCGTGTATTTGTATGTGAAATATTATTCAAGAAAGGTTAAAGTATGGAACTGGGGCGAACAGTAATGGATTTATTGTCGAATAACTGACATTCAAAACAACAATAATCGACAGCTGTTTAAAAATATCTATAATAAGCATTATTAATTAGAAATGTAGGTCTTATAAATTTGTATAATCGTTGTCGAATTGATAAAGGGCAAACGAATAACTCCCTATAATTGATTCATTTATTACAAACGGTTCTTGTTTTATTTTTCATTGTTATTTTTTTTATTACAGTATATAAATGTATAGTTCTTGAACAATAAACCGTTTTAAATTATTCTAAATTCAATCGAAAACGGTAATTAGTCCGATAAACGGTCTAGAATGAGGTATTGTCTTAAAATCTTCAACTTAATTATTGTTTACATTACCTATAAAGGGAGTGCCTGTAATATTGAGAGAATAGCGTGGGTGTTGCATTAATGAATTCGGGATGAAATTGTTTTTTGTTAAAAATATCATCTTCCTGTCCGCTTCCACCATTCATTCGATTTGTTTTCTTTTATAGTAAATTGGTGTTTAAGAATAAATTGAAAAATATACAATTAGGAAGTAAAAAATCAATTTTGCTGTTTAATTAATCAGGATCTCAACTCACCTGGGTAGCAAGTTGAGGGGTGATTGTCCCCTGGCAGTCTCCGATTGTAGTGGGTGGTTGACGAGATGTCATGGCCCTTTTTTGACCATGTTGTTGCTTTAATTGTTTACGCGATCATTGTTGAAAAGAGGTTAACTGACACTGAATTTTTCAATTTTAAAACAACTTTACGAGAATCTATTATTATCGTTACGTTTTAATGCACACATAAGTTAGATAATGTCATTGGTCAATGTTTCTTTCAATTACATAAGAATTTCGATTGAAGTCAAAATTAAAAGCGTCATTTTGTCTATAAATTGGCTATTATTGAAAATTTACCCGGAAATGATATTGACACTGAAAATACTGCATTGGAAACAGTTGTTATCTGTGAAAAATTGTCAATCTTATCAAAAATCTAGGTGTGAAGGCCAGGCCAACAACAACTTAATATCCTTCACACCACTTATCAACCACCAAACACCGAAACCAACACCTCAACACACCATTCAATTAAATAGAAATTTCTATTTATATTTGATTAATGCAATCAATAATGTTTTCTTAATAGAAAACAAATAGTTATTTAAATATTATTAAATAAGTTACACAGCACCCCCACATGAAGAAATGTCAATCAGTACGCCACCTGGACCATCGTGGAAATTCGCAATTTTCCGGAGGGCGCCGCGACGCTTTTCGAACGATGCTTACGTCAACACAAGGCGTCTGTTTATCGATTCACCGAATTGTACCAGGGTAGACCTCGTTTCTCCCTATATAACATACATATACACATATAAACTACTAACACACTCACGTAGTAAAGTGGAAAAAAAGATAGAGATAAATGGAATTTTACAAAAGTTGAATAAAGACAATAACAGGGATGACCTTGTTTAAGGGTATGTTTTTTCATTCTACATCTTTATAGATAAGTCCGTGTGTGTATTTTGGCAAAGAATGAGATTTGGCTGCATATAGGCGCCACATTAACTAAACAGAAATACGAAAACTTTCGAGATAATCAAGAACGAAATTCAACATTTTAAGGGTATACTGGAAATTTTCTCGATTAATCAGAGATTTTCGTTCGTTATGAAAGACGAGAATGATAGTTGAAAATGATTGCAATGAATTTTCCTTGTTTTTGTGTTTCTACAGATTCTGTATTTTGCCATTTCACATCTCATTCAACAACAAGCTTTTCAGTTTGTTGTTGTTATAATATTAATAATATTTTTGCACTTCCGAGACTAAAGTGAGTACTTTAGTCCCCCATTACAGGAACTAAAGTATCACTTTCAATCCCTAAGGACATAATATTTATTATTTTCCTATTACTTCTACTATTTTACCATATTATTGATGCAGTAACTAGGGTGATTTTTTCAAAAATATCGAAATGACAAATATAGTCGTTGCCAAATAACTTTGATCTTTGAAGACTAACGAGTGAACTAATAATTGTCATTTAAAAGAAATCCCACATTATAAATGTAAGTACTTAGACAAAGATGCCAATAAAAATTACTGTCTTGAAACAACGATTTATGGCTCCCTACACGTTAAGCTGTCTTCCTTTTTTAATACGTTGCACAGGACAAAGATAGGTAAACATTCTCGTGTCGCTCTCTCCGTAGTTGCAAAAATGAACACGGGGGTAGATTTGATTCATGTTTGTCAGAGTATTGAAGTTTTTGAAATTTTTACTTGCTTTTGAGCTACGGTTTTTTACTATTATTTGGCAAATGCCTGGAAACAGAACAATACTACATTAGTCAAATGCATGCTTATAAGTTCATTTATTTCTTACAATTAGTGGCGACCGGAGATCAAAGTTATTTAGCGACGACTATACTAGTTAAATTAATGGAAGTTCTTGTCAATCTTAAAAACTTTGAATTGCATCCCAAATATTTCCAAAAGTGAAAAAATAGCGTATATAACTCGAGACTAAAGTGCTTTCTTTCATCCCTCGAGTGGCTTATTAACCACAATAAACTTCAACTCTCGGAAATACGGCACTTTAGTCCCTTGTTATATAATATATTAATACAGTATCGGCTCTAAAAATTTTGTTATAAAATAGAAAGAAATCACTGAGTGCTCCAGTTGCATCGTCGGCGAAGCCGGTCATGGTGGAACAGTTCTATCCCTCCGTAAATAATGGTTTATACTTCTAATATTCTGAACAATATCATCTTTGGTTTTTCTTTGAATACGTGATGCTGCAGTTAAAACTTTAACGGTTCATTCTGTTAGGAAATTATTAATCAGGGAACTTTTAAATCGTAAAATATAATTATCTAGTAGAATAAATCTATACTATAAGAAAAAAACTTATCTAATTAATGGGTAATAATTACGGTAATATTTTTTTTTTATTGATTGATAATGATCAATTTGGTAACGCATAATTTTTGTTTCAAATTTATTCTACAACAAAAGACCATTATAACTTGCTGTATAAAACAAAACAACTTATCGTATATATTCATAATCAATAAATTTAAGTGATTACATTTGAATTTTCAATTTTGACCGGAATGTTTCATTAGGACAAACGACAAACAACACTAAAATTTTTCCACTTTACAATTTCGTTTCCACATTATTTTCTATTTACACGTTTTCGCTACTTTGTTTTCTTAAAAATTTATTCATATTATTGTGTTAATAAGCGTTGTATTTCTTGGAAATTCATCTCATTTTAAATAAATTTAGTGTTTACCGACCCTTTAAATCTATGCAACGGAATTATTTTTGTGACTTGTTTGTCTGTTTGATTTGAACAACAATTTCAAATGAATTTCATGAGATCCCTTTTTAATCCCATCACACTCCATAATATGTTGTTGTTGTTGATTATTATTTGTTTTTTATTTAACATAACGTTAGAAAAGAAAAGAAATATAAACCAAACCGGACTTTTAATCCAGTTTAACACTGAAGTACATAATGATAATGACCGCACTATATTTATTATATGGCTTCATCTAAAATTTAAATTTTTCCTTAATTTTTCTTGGTTACTTTGTCGGCAATTCTATTGTTGGTTACTTTTTTCTTTCTTTTTTTTGTTAAGGAAAAAATATTGCAATTTTTTTATACCAACATTTAATTATCGTTATTTGATTCTACCCATATGGTGTCTAATTTTTTTGTAATTATATGATGTGAATTTTTTCTTTTCTAAGAATAAGACTTCAACAACCCAAAGAAAACAAAAACAATTACTGACCCAACCACATTTTCTATGTTTAAATTTTGATTTTGATTTTATATTTCCGTTGTTGTGAAACTTGATATCGTTGTCGCTCTTATGGAAAATAAAGACGAATAAAGTTTGTTGAGAACTAGTTACTTATCGATTAACCATTTTTTTACTACTTTAAAAATGATTGCAAAAGTCTAGTTAATTGGCTCAAATGCTGTTGAACATTGCAGCTTTTCGTAAATAAATTTTTAAATCGTTCAATACATATTTTTTCGATCCTACTATAAGTCAAATGGATTAGAAGAAAGCTAGTTTCGTTGCCGAATATTTAGAACTAACTTTGACTTATTTGATGACAGCTCATTTTTCCCTGTTGTATAACAAAGTGTTGAGTCGTGCCGAAAGTGGTTGCGTTATTCAACGTTCCCGTGATTCCATACCTTTTGCCGTCTCCATTTGAACTGATGAAACTCACAATTCCTTTTTAATGGACCGTCCTACCGACATTAAGCTACATTCAGGGGGGAACATTGCAAAAATGTACGTAAATTTTTTAACATTACATTTAGGTGGGATGATCAATATGTATCTAGAAATTAAAATTATAATGATTACTTTGAAACAAATTGTAATTTTTAACATTATTTGAATGTATGTAAGCTTTTTTTTATTCAATGTAGATTACAGATCCACAACCGCCAACGGTTTGAATACGATTTCCAGTTACCGCCTGTATTAAGGGTTGAAACGTCGTTTTAACAACAATAAAGATGTCTATTCGAGAGTTCGAGTAATGTTACAGTCGTAAACAAAACGTGCCAAATTTGCAACAGTTTATCGTCGCCTTTTATACTATAAAAGGGGTTGTCTTGTTGTTTCCCAAACAGATATTTGCAATGGCAATTTGTAAATTTATCGCTTGGATTATTGTATCTCCACTTCTACATTCTTCCCATATGTGGTCCTATATTGTCTATATCACTTTCTCATTCTCTTTGTCTGTAATGCGGTATGTATATGTTTAAATCACTTGGGAAATAATCATTGAATTGTTGAAACAAATTCGAATTTTATCAAGTGAATAAAATTGATTGTTTATCTTGTTCCACCACCATTATTGACTCTATATTGAAGAATTTGTTAATGTTTGTTACATGAAAAAATAATGCCGAGATTTGCTAAAATTACCCTAAACATACATAATGATACATATTCATATAATATTATCTACAGATATTTGAGAGGGTGAATTGATAAATACCAACAATAGATTGTATTTACAATGTTCGGTAAATTTGTTGTATAACATAAATACAAAATACTAAGGAACATCAATAATACATACATTAAGGACGAAAGTTGCTATGCGTAAATATTGCTGAAATTTGCCTTTACTCAAATTGTAAATAGCTCATTGAAAAGATCACCGTCATCATCATCATTACAGTTTAAATTGAAACTGAAAATGAAAGAGGGGAGTATAATATTATCACATTTAATATCGACTATTTAGTTATAACTATATCTATGTATTTATTTATAAAGGTCGATGGTTGTATATTTAGACGAAATAGAAAGATACAGTGCGTGAATGTTGAACGAAACATCCACATTGTAGCTTTTGTAGGTTTTCAGTGGAAACTGTAAGGATAAGCATTTAGTAGAATTTATTTGGTCTTTACCCTGTAATAATCGGATAAGGGATTTCATTTATTAAGCAATCGATTACCTATAATCCATACGAACTTATTGGGGCGTTAATTATTGACATTTGACCGTACCAATGGGCACAACTACCGACTTACCCTTATATTATATAAATATTTAATCAATTGTAAAAAACCACCCTATTGCCAGAACTACATCAGAACAATGCTAGATTGAGTTTATAGATATATAAACTATTATTTATCTATAAAGATGTAAGGCGATTAGTTCTATTTAAAAAAAATGAAGTAAACGAGGGAAACTCCAAGAAAATGATGGATGTATGTAATCTCTGTAAGTGGAAAATATTTTAAAATGAACATTGATCTAGCTACTAATTTTTTTTATTATTATTTGAAACAAACCAATAAATTTTCTCAGTTTTTCTCCGATTATTTTTTGCTTCATGTAATATCGACATAAATCAAAATAAATTTTGTTTTTCCAATTTTATTACCAATTCAAATCAAGTAACTAGACCATAATTCATGTAGTTTACTTCAAATTTAACTTGGGGCCTGAAACATATCCGTTTGCTTTCCTCTTTCACACAACTTCTTATCGATTTTATTCTGTTGAATTTATACGTATTATGTTTATGACTAGATAATATTTTAATATTTTACGACAAAGATAAATTAAACAAAAAAGAAAGGGAAACTAACAAAGGCATTATGAAAAACAAGATGAAATTTACTGCATTGTTGATCTGTTTCAATTTAAAATAAGGAATTCATTTAGGGGTAGGTAGAATAAAGAGGATAAGTGTGTTAGTCTGTCATATTAAATGAGAAATCACTTTTCTACAAAGTGAATTCACCGACTATAAATGAAATTAAAGTTGCGATAAATATATATAAATAAAAGCAGTCCTATGGGATTCTTTGAAATTTGTTGAAAGAAATGGAAAAGGAGAGGAAATTGATAATGTAAAATGAGCTAAGATGAAATTTAAGAAAATGTTAGAGCAGAAAGGAAAGAATAGCCAAATATAGCACAGTGAATGATAAAAGAGAGAAAAGAATGAAGCAACTTGACCGGATAAAATAAGTGATTGTTATTTATTATAGAAGATTGAAAAGTTACAAGGGCGATATAAAAATGTAAACACGTTTATTTCGCTAAACAGGCAGTATATACAGTGTGTACAACGCTATTTCATCTACCAGTTGGCTATACCTGTGGTTACGTAGGACCATAGCTTGGTTCGACTGCTTGTTTTTTTTTTTTTACTGAAAAATATCAAATGTAGTAAAGTATGAACCAAGTTACGACGCTACGTAACAAAGACATGGCCAATTGTGAGGTGATGTAGTGTTGTACACCCTGTATGTGTGTGGATAAATGTGTGTTTAGATATACGTAGATCGGGAAAAAGGGATCGGATATACATATGAGGTTTTTATTGGTAATAAAAATTGCAGAAATGCCACCAGTTCCGCACCTGGTAAGACCATTTTCGACACACGGTGAAATTCACCATTATAAAAAAATAAAAGACGAATTATTTACGTAAGCATCAGTTTTATAGAAAATGGACCTTTAAGCTACATTCATATAAAGGATAAAATTTATATTGTAACGTAAGCCCTAATACACTTTTAACTCAACATTACAATAAAAAGTACCCACGTATTGATTGCACCTAGATGAGATTTTTATACTTTATGGGCCTATAAAAAGTCATTTCAAAATGGCGTCCATCTTATTTTTATTACTATTCGGCCCCGAGGAGTCAAGAGTATTTCCCTCTCGTCTCCACCACTTATTCTTATTCTTCTTCTTTTTCTTCATATAATGTTTTGGGAATATCAGTGTGTGTGTGTGTATACTTACATACATATGAGTGTGTTAGTAGAGTGCTTGTAAAGGGACATACATCAGCAATTTCATATCGTTAGATAATATTATTGAATCAAGTTAAGCGTTACGTTTACTGTTGTTGGATTTATTTCTATGAATTGAATGATATTCGGTTGGTGGTGGTTGCAATTTGAACGTAAGTCGACGAATGAATCAGAATTTCTTGTATATACCCTAGCAACTACTGCAAGTATATATTAGGTACGCTCGCCCAAAATCGATATGGTTTGTTTTGCGCGGGGTTAAGAGGGGTGGGATAAGTAAGGGCGGAAGAGAAATACGCGCAAAGACGGGGTGCGGGGCCAAATGCGTATGGTACGCCATGTTACGAATTGAACAGCCACAAAAAACATTTTACACATGAACATTGCAGCAGTGTTTAGTCAATACGACAATAAGAATCATCCCTCAAAGAAGGAAAAAGCGCGCGCTCACCCGACAATACTAACAATAACAACAACAATAACAAACTGTAAAAATACAAAAATATCATGTGTATAAAATTGTGCACCCGGTGCCTATTATTACACCATCACATAATATGTGAGTAAATAAATAAAAATTTACTACATTATTTTGAATAATCAAAAAAAAAATAATAATAATAAACCGATCACGAATTCTTATTAGAGATTTACACGTAGACATAGTTACATACACCACTTTCACGCGGTGCTGTGACAAATGGGGTGGGATCTACGGTTGGTGGTGATGTTTCCAAAAAGGGGAAAGTCGAACGAAAGATGCACACACGAAAATATGCGAACAAGCATTCGCACATTCACACGTACCGGAAATAAATTTTTCAATTTATAAATAAAGAGATATAAAAAAAAACGGATAGAGAACGAGAAGGAGGACAGAGGAGTTATACGAAATTTTTGAATTTCGATTTACATTATTCCAATATTTAGAATAAAATATCTAAATACATACATAGATGTACCTATAGATGAGAATCTTTTTCAATATTTCATCTTTAAATATTCATATGTGCAAACAGATATAACCCAAAAAAAAAAGTTTAACGTCATTTGTAAGGAAACGACTCTTCCGTTTCAATGATTATTTAGAATAATCACACGTATAATTATCGTTGATAACGTTTTCTTTTCTATTGCCATCTATAAGTAGAATTAACTCTTCTATTGTATGTAGATATTTAGAAAATATCCCTTGAAAGCAAAACTACCCCCTAGTGATAGAAAGTACAAGACACTTTTGTGGTACCATTTGTAAGGACTGGCAATAAGTGTACAGAGAAGAAAAAAAATATGTGCGTATATGTTTTCCAAAACTTTTGCATTGTTCAAATCATACAATAGAGCAGGTAATTTTTTTTCCTTCGATTGTTGTAATGATGCATGTGCTGTTAAGTCAAGTAATGAAAGTTTTTCAAATAAAAAAAAAGAATGAATTTTAGACAACAAAAGATATAGATTTATTGCGTGTATGAAATTTACCTTCATCTCTGTCGTCCCTTTTCTTTATTCTTTAATCTATTTAGTTAATTAAGGTGATTGATCTAGATATGTCAGATTATACTTAAAGTCAATTCTTAAATTCTTAATAGCACTCTATTTATAAGCTTAATTTCGGGTTGTTCTTGAATTGGATTATAACAAGAGTATAGGAGCATATTATCGGCGCAAATAGAAATTTTATTTTTAGTGAATATTGTGTTACAATTGTAAAAAATCTGGATGTGTTTTTGACAACAAATTGAAGGGAAAGAGGTCGTATATTGTTCCAGTATTTGTCCGTTTATGTGTGCAATTGATGATAGTGGTAGTGACGGTGGTAACGGTGGAGATGATGGTGGTGGTGGTAATAGTGGTGGTGGCGGCGTCGCGGCGGAACACTACTATGTGCATTCTGTACAGGGTGCTTTACTTAAGCATATCTCATACAGAGATGAAAATCTAAATATACATGGTTCATGTGAAAGTTGTATTAGTTGGCGAGCGATTGAAAAAATATTTCAAGGATTTATAGGAGACTGCTTAGAGATCATTTTAGCCAAATTAGAATCTTGTAGCTCATTTAGAAGTTGATCAAAAAACGCTCGTTTGGGATAAGGTCACGATTTTGAAAAACGGGCTAAATACGTAAAACGACTAAGAATGACTCGAAAACCCTCCCAACATCGATTTTTTTCGTTTTTCTCCATTGTATTCTAGAATAAATGCAAAACATGCTCTTAAAAAAAAATAGAGAAAAACAAAAATCAATCGTCAGAAACGGGTCCGCCTAAAACGGATACTTCACGTAAATTAAGGCACAGGTGTATTAGAAAAGTTAGTTCCGAATGGTTTTACAAAATAGATTGATAATTTTTACTATTGTCATATTTAACAACTATTAAAACAAAGGCATTTGACAGACAATTTTTGGATTCAAAATTTTACAACCCTAGTTCTTCAAAACTTTAAAAGTTTTTAATGCAAATAGAAACTGAAAAAAAATAATTAATTAACGGTTTATAATCAAAACCTTGCATTGTAATCTTGTAGATAATGCCAAATTATTTATAAAAATCCCTTATAAAAGAAGTTTTTTGGTCAGTCTTGTTTTGAAAACTGCAAATGTTATTTAACATTTGACATGAAAGGTCAAATATACGAAAAAAAACTGTATTAGAATCAATAAATACGTTTATACAACACCGTTTGATAAAGAGGCCGTAACTATACCGATTTTAAATCGGTAAAGTACCTTATAACACACTAGTGTGTTATAGAGTTTACCCATCCCTATTTACCGTAATGTGATTATTATAGTATGTTGCGTTAATGCGCATAATTTTGTGCAATATAACCACGGTATATGGATAAAACAGTAACTTTCCATGCTAACTTAAAATCAAGCCTTTTTTGTTCTAATTTTTTAGCTATCAAATAAATTTATTGGCAATGACAAATACTTCTTAAAATTATTTAAATTAGTCTTGTTTCGGTGTTGTCTAAAATTTTATATACAACTTTTGCATTAAGCGGTAAATAAGAGGCTCAAAAAAAATACTTCACTCGGCTAACGCCACGTGTTGTGTTGAATAAATGACTATTCCATTATAAGAAAAACAAAGCATCTTTGAAATCGTGAAATAATAAAAATTATTGAATAGGTAACTAAAAAACAACTGAATATAAAAAAATCTAATAATAAGTATAGACCTTTCGATTAAGCTCCAAAATAAAACCGGCATCGATAATAAATCACCCTGTACATAGTGTATATTCATTCAGAGATAAGTGAAAACAGGAGAGGATGTGCGCACAACTAGGACAACAATATTGAGAATTGTAGGCGTCATCGAATAATCTGAACAAGGATAAGGCTAAATGGAATGTTTTTCTTTTTCGTATTGTATAGTATATAATGAAAGAGAAAGAGAGAGTGAGAGAGAAGTAGGGGTTAATATAGGTGCGAATGGTGGCGAATATGTATGTAGTGGTAAGTAAAGAGAGAAGAATGCAATGTTGCAGTGTAAGTTGGGGCGGACATGGCTGGTTTTTCTGATCGGCGGCAGCAGCAGCAGCAGCAGCCATGATGGCAGGCTAAGTGCCACCGAGAGCAAGTACATTGCTCAAATCGTGGTAGGCGGTAAACGCGGCAGGTCGACGCGCAACTGTTCTGCACGCACACTAAACTAAAGCAAGGCGGCTGTGGACCGGACCCCTCGATACGCGATTGTTTCAAACAATTGCAAACCCGCGCACACATTCAATTGTCGTCCGTTCGGGTGCATTGTTGTCATATTGTTGTTGTTTTCATTTTTTTCTTTCTATCCGTAATTAAAGAAATCTAATTAGAATTACTTTTTCTTTCGTAATAAATCGTAACTAAATATTTAACAATTAATAAAATGTGTGTAAAGTGATCTATTTATAATTTTTTGTTTTGTTTTTGTTGGTCAAGATTCTACTCGAGATTTACATCAATCGAAGTTGGTGTCATTTTTAACAATTATATAAAGTGGTATGTTGATTTTTTTCTTTGATCATTATAAAAAGTGCAGTGTGCGAAATTTCCGAAACCAAAAAAAAAATCAAAACAAAGTTGTGAAGATATTTCAAATACATCAATCAAACAAGAAAAAAAAAATGCGCTAGTGTTCGATTTGAATCAACAATAATATTTCGAACGTTTTTTTTTTTCACCACAAATATCTTTAATTCTCTCAATTGCCTCAAATTGGTCCTGAGAATCTCCGCTATTTTCGTGCGTGGATGACAAACACATTCCCGTCTATGTATAAACTCAAACATACAGAACAATCTATAAATAATACTCAATACATTTAAGACAATCAATTTTTATTATTCGCAACAATAACAAAAAAAAAATGCAACAGCAATCTTATTTTTTTATTTTGGAAAATCGTAATCGTAAGTACCGAAATGCATGTTTTTCCCCGTCTACATTTGAAAGATTAAAGGAAAACACCTGACGGTGTCGTGAGAAGGAAGAAGGGGGATAATCAACCTGTGTGTACACCTCCTTTGATGTTTTCATCCCGCCTCCTTGGATTTTCCCTCTTAATTTTTTTGCGGTGGCAGTTGACGCGGTCCACATTACATTCCTAAATTCCTCATCATTTCCTAACCCTACCACAGCTCAACTACCGAATTTTCAAACGTACAGTAATTCGTCAATGTTTGATCAATTAAATTGCATTAAACTGACTGTTGTATTGATTTTGTAATTATTGGGAACCAATCAGAGATGGACTTTTTTCTTTCGTACTTGTATGGTTCTTTTTTATTACCTCTCTGTTTGTCTGTATATAGGATATCCTATGTATGTTTAAATGTGTATGTTGCGCACGAACGTAGTTTTTAACCATTTTCCAATGGGGGGTTTTTCTATTTTTGCGCATATCCCGAATTTTTTTGCCATTGCGCCATTGTCCACTTACTAATTTTTAGTGCTGTATTGATTTTATTTATTTTGACGCTTCTTCCGCTACGACCACCACCACCACCACCACGACCATTGGTGGTAGTGAGAATGTTAGTAGGATATTTTAGAAAGAGGATCAGTGACATTTCCATGTAGTCAAAGCTTCCATTCAAATTTATTAAAGCAGCAACGCACAAGAATTCCCAGTTTCCAAATCTACATACATACATTAATTGTTATAATATATAACATATATTGATTGTAATTATTATCTGAAATAATTAGCGTTAATTAAATTTTGTAATTACCTGAAAACCTTGGACTTTAATTATTTATTTATTTTTTTAAGGAAATTTACACACCGCCGAAATTCATTAAATATTAATTTCTATTTCGACGACTTCAAGTCCCTTCTCTATATATTTCTAGATTCTGTTTATAATAATAATAAAAAAATAATGAAAACAATAATTTAAGATTCATTGCATTACTAAATCATAGATGATTTCATAACACGTGTATCTCATTATTATTATTATTATTATTATTATTTGAAATTTTGTTATTTACTAAACTTGTTCTTTTTTTTAATCAAAACAATTAGCATCTATATTGGTAATATTCAAGTTTTTAAAAGTTGTAAGTAGATTCATGTTAGTGGGCGTTTAAAAGGTAATTGTTAATATTTGAAAAATAATAATAATATTGTTGATAATAGTAATAATGAATCTATATAGAAATCAAATGATGAGAATCGCTTTCTATTTTTAAAGGTTATATCACTAATAGCATAATTTATTGTTATTTGCAACATGATATCATTTACTTGAAATTTAAGGCGTCTATAAGTTTATAAAATAATTACTATAAACAAAATAGTACTTTTATAATAATCAAAACAAAACAATAGTGCAATTGATGCAATTATAGGCGCCATCTATAAACGTACATTGTATACAAAACAGCTTTCTTCCCTCCCCCTTGTAGTAAACTAAAAATAGACAGTAAATAGTATTTACAAAGCTGAAATAACCAAGAATTGTGTCAAAACAATACACGTTTTTGTCGCGCAAAATACAGTTTCTACATATTTTCAACATTTATACAACTAACTCAAGCTTTAAGCTCTACAGCCAGCATCATTTGAACTTCTTTCAAGTACGTCAAATAATTTTCTCGTATGTTTTTTGTTTTGTTTGCGCTTGTGAAAAAAGCTTTTTATTTATACAACACGGTAATGGTCAGTTTTTAAATTTAGATTTTGACCTAGTCCAATTGCTTTACTATTGCGAGATTGATATTTGATCAGTGTCCAAAATTTTGTTTATTACACTGGGTAAAAAAAAAACACGTAAACGTTAAGTGATTGAAATAAACGAATTGCAACAAAAAACGCAATTATGTTTTAACTGGTTTCGATTTGTTTTGCTCTATGAAAAACACAAATATCTCGTCTAATTATATACTGTAGTAGATGTACCAATTAAATATAATGGCAATAGTTTTAACGTTAATACTTATTGTTTGTAATAATGGGTGATTTTTCCACTATTTAGCAATCGTTCTGAATTAATTTATTTCGTATCGTTATTGTTGTTACATTTTAAAATAATTATGTTATTATCATGTGGAAATTTGTTAAATATTCCTATTATTACAAAAAAAAAAATAAAAATAAAACACCAATGATAAGGATAATAGAAAAGATTTCACGTACATTTACGCATCAGAAAATAAATTATTTATTATTATATTCACTATTGCAGGTCGAATTTTGTTAATTTACTGGATAATACAAACATAAATTCCAACAAAATATGACAGCATAATAATAACAATTATTATTATTATTATCCAATGGATGGTTAATTAAAAGAAAACAATTAATAATAATAAAATTAAGAACATTTTCTCAAATTTAAAGCAAAAGATCCGTGGGATTTTTGATTTTTAATAATTTTTTTATGTTATTCCCAGAAAATAAAAATACACACTGCTATTTAACATTATTTATCTACACTAGAACATTTGCCAAATTATTTTTAAACATTATTTAAAGATAGAATACATTTTGTGAAATTATCAAAACATGAATAAAACAACAAAAGAAAATTACTAATAAATTAGTATATTTATAATAAAACCTAAACAACATTAAAAATACTCTGATTATTGCGTGAAAATTCAACGTTAAACAGATTGTGTATGCATTAAATCGTTTGATCGATAAACGTTGTTTTTTATACTAATTAAGATATTATTGAGATTCATTAACATTCTGATAATACTTTCAATTCGATTAAGTAACATTTTTTTTAACCAAGAAAATTTCTAATAAATTATAGGAACCAATAAAATTTTGGACAGTTTTAGGATAATAGAGTGAAACCAATTTTTGTCTGGTTTATCTCTTTCGCCTCTACTGCGGCCACGTTTTTCTTCTTACAGTAGACATGATGATATAATTCAAATACCAATACAATTCAACGATAAAACCCATATAATAAAATAGGACAAAATCGACTCAACTATATCTCTATATACCTACATACATATATAGATATAGAAAGTAAAATACTTCTTTTCTCTTTCCCCCGTTGATCCGTATTTTCAGGATTTACAGGAAATAAAACGTAAAACTGCTGAACAATGTATAGAATACGGTACAAATCTATTGATTTCTATACATTTGCTTCAGGCTAACTTTACTCAACTCGAACTCATCGTACGTCCAAAGAAGAAGAAGAAGAAGAAAAAAAAACAACTAAACACAATTTAGATCCACGTCGATTATGATCCTTTTTCTCTTCTATTTTCGATCTCTTACTACTATTTAGTAAATGATATCTTTAAAGAGAATTACAAGAAAAAAGTAACCAACATGACTTTTGAGTAATGGAATAAAGAAAGAAAGATAAATAGAATTAGGTGCGGTTTATATTTGATTTATATGAAACTTTCTTATTGGTAATTTTAAATGTCAATGTCATGAACATTAGAATAAATGACAATCATTATAAAAAGAAGAACACGATTGTATTGTTAGAAACATGAGCGAATTTTAAAAGATATAATTAGCGGATATATTAGTTAGAGATTCTAACAATTTTGTTTGATTAAATTAAAAAATTAGTCTAATTGCGGATGAACGAAATGTCACAACAAATTTATGCAATTGAATGTTGTAGCAACTTTCATTCATCAATTATATTTTCCGTTCTAATTAATTAAATTTCGATCGAAACAAGACAATTCTCCATATAATCTGTCCATAAATTTGATTTAATCTTCTCTATCGTCTCTATAAATACTTATTGTTAATAATTGTAAGTAGCCGTGGATGTTTTCTTAAAAATAATTGTACGTTTACCAAGTCGTGTGCTTAATGAGCTTTTTCTTTTAAATCAATCTTCAAATTTATCCGCCTATCGACCATAAAATCTCTACTTTATTTTTACTCGATTTAATAGTGTTTTTTTTTTAATAAATGTTTTCAAATAGTGGAATTTACAGTAAAACAAATTGTGTAACTGAAAATTTCCGCTTTTAATCAAATTACTAATTACTAACATAGAAATTTCTAATCTTATATTTTATAATAAGTGGAAACATTTTTGTTAATTGGAGAGAGAAAAGAAAAATTTAAATATATCTAGTTGTTATAAATAAATTACTTATATAAAATAGTGATAGCGCGAATAAAGGTGTGTCTTAAAAATTCAACTTGGAATATTTCCCATTTTACTCTTGTCTATATGTACGCAGATGTTTGGATTATTAACATTTTAAGTTTCAATAGATTGCGTAACGTTAATGAATGTTGATAATCTTTCTCCGTTTCTAATCAATGGTCCATTTTAAATGTAAGAATTAAATGCATGAATTCTAATTTGTTTTTTCACTTTTAAGCAGCGAAAGAAAGACAATGTTCTTATTTCTCACTAAATAAGTTGATTAAAGGAACATCCAATAATTGATTACATTTCCATAGACGCTCTATGTGTGTACATGTGAATCATCTGTTTTGAAATTTTGAAGAATCTATACCTTTCTCTTTATAATTTTCCTTCTCTTAATTTCGTTCATTTCTCATCGAGATTGAATAGAATTAGGAGTAATAAATTAGATTAGTTAATTTAAACTAACGAAAAATTTCATTTTTGTTTTTTAATTATTTCCAGTTCAAAATCAAATAATAATAACAACAGCAACAATAAGAAATCAAGATATGATCGAAATCCGAAGACATTAGCCGCCACTCGACAAAATCTAATCGATAATCAATCTCTATTCTTACCGGATAGTACATCACAAATCGGAAAAAACACAAATCTTTTTCTATTTTTAATATTCACGTTTTTGATGTTGGCAAGATAGCAAGATAGATTGGTACGCAGAAACTTATGATTTCTGCGATATACCAACAACAACAACAGTAACAAAAATAATATAAAAAAAAAAATTGAAACGGCTTAATCATTGGCGTAGAGATTGCACCTTCGTTGTGCCCGATGGGGGGCGATACCTCCCCAGAGCAGCAATATTCGCTGCGTTGGAATGATTTCCATTCATCAATATTATCGTCGTTTCGACATTTACGCGACGAAGAAGATTTCGTCGATGTTACATTGGCCTGTGATGGATGTTCATTTACTGCACATAAAGTTGTATTATCAGCATGTAGTCCATATTTTCGACGTTTATTAAAAGCAAATCCATGCCAACATCCAATCGTTATACTCAGGGATGTACAACAGAAAGATATGGAGAGTTTATTGAGGTAAGAAGAATATTTCAAATTTTTCCTTAACAACAAATCATATTTTTGGATATGTATTTTAAAGAAGAAGAAAAAAAACAGTTTAAATAAATATTCAATTCGAGTTACATAGACCGTAAATGATACTTTTCGAAACTTGTTTACGTTGAAAAAGAAACGAAGAAGCCTTATATTATTCTGTATTATTTATTCGTATATCTCATATTTCATAGATTCATGTACAATGGAGAAGTTCATATAGGACAAGAACAATTAACCGATTTTTTAAAGACTGCCCAAATGTTACAAGTGCGAGGATTAGCTGATGTACCAGCAGGAACTGCAGGACAAAGACTGACTGCTCCCGAGCAAAAGATCTCACCGGTAAGTCCTTTCTACTTCTTTAACATTAAAGATGAAATGTTATTTAACATTTGATAGTAGGTGTTGAATATCACGGTAGAGAGATATTTAAACATTTTAATTGCCATCTGTAGTATATCTACCTGTATAAATAGTTGAAATCCGGTTTAATTAACACAAAACCTCCAAAAAAAAGAAACGAGAATAATTATAATAATAATAATAATAATAATAATAATGTGATAATTGTAATCGAATATAACTGACAATAATTCTAACGAAACTCGATCGTCTAACCTTGAATTTTTATATTATCCTTAACTATTATTACTACTACGAAATTATTTTTAATAATTAGGTGTAATAAAAATTTTACGAAAATTAATTTATGTTTCGAATATGTAAATCTAAAAAGCCGAAAATAACTAAGACTTTCGCGTAGACAATTAACATTAACCTTCAGACTGTTGAATGTAATTAAAATTCAATTGATTTTTGAATATGTTTATTTTATTACAAGTTTTTTTCTTTGTTCTCGATTCATTTATATTTTATTTGTAATTTACCCTCAAATTAATTCTTAATACCTAACTGCCTATTTTTTTTGAGACTATATCGAATTTGTGCCGTTACAACCGGAAATATTTAAAACTATTGGAAACAGCTGGGAATTTTCTCATTTAGAAATAAAATAACTAGGGGTGCTGGTGGTGGTGGTGGTTGTAATAGCTGTTGTAATTCCAACGATACTAAAATAATTTTTCCAACAAATTATTTGAATACAATTAATATTTATTCTTTCTAATTAATGATATTCTAGTGCAACATCTAATTAAAATATTTAAATCTAAATGCTTCAACCTATCTCTGTCTATTATTAGTATTTTTGCCCAGTATTCAAGGACTGTACTGGCAAGATACTCAGTTGCCAATTTCATGTTTACTACATTAATATGTTAATGATTTTAATATTTTTTAATTATCATCTTTTTCGTAAGTTCTTGTTTTATTGTTTGTTTTTTATTTATCTTATGAAACAAGTCTATAATTTAAACAATTTGATTTTGTTCTATCTCTCTCGATTTTTCCATCAAACAGACCAGGTCTAAATAGATTTTCGATAGTAGTAAAAGTTTTATTTCAAAACACTTCCAGTTAATAATTAGAAATTCCAATAAATAATTACAGTGTTGGTTATTAGTCGTACTTGTTTGATCTACGACTTCCTTAAAGATTTTAAGAATCTGGTTCATTTTTTTTCTATTTCTGATTAGAAAGAAATTTAAGCGATATAAAGGTGGGGACCACCTTAGACATGGAACTAACAAACAAACGAAAAAAAAACAACAAAGATAGACCATAAACTTATATGTAAATGCACGAATTATAATTAAAATATTGATAATTATGCAAGATAAATTCTATTTCCCTACAATTATTGTAATTAACATTTATGACCGGAATAATTTACAATTATCGAAAACTCTCAATGCCGTCTAGTAATAACAATAATTCAAAAAAAAAGACGTCACATAGTTTTCAGGGAGACCAAATCAAATAAAAGGTCAATCATACAGATTTTTATTGTGTGTGTTTATTAAAATATTGAATAACACCAAAGATTTTTAGAAAAAGATTGAAGGGAAACAAAAGTATTTGTAACAAAATTCTAAATTAATCCAACTGTAAATGATTTATGGTTAAGGAACAGCTGTCAACAAAACAGTTATATTTCTTTATAAAATTAGAATTGAGTGAATAATATTTTTCTTGTGTATGTTTTAATTTTATTAGCATCTATCTCTGATTTTGCACAACGGTGTTTTAGATAATTTCCCCCCATCGTATTTGTAGTTTCGATTGTCAATTTACAAATCTTTCCATTGCCCGTGTTTTTCATACAAAACGGCAGGTGTACCACAAATTGCGTATTTCCACAATAACACCTGCATTTTGGGTGTATAATAGCATAAAGGTGACCCCTCTAATAAAATTGCTAAGATTGTTATTATATTAATTTAAAAAATAAAAACCTGTAATAATTACCTTTGACATGTAATGTCCTCGAATTCACCTACATAGAAAGGTTTATTGACTATTAGTTTATCTCATTAATAATACATAAATGATATATTTATTTATTTACAACGTATATTGAAGGATTCGGACAAACTTGCACTCATTCATCAAAAATAGAAAGAAGATTATTTTAGAATTTTATGTTTATTTTTGTTAATTTTTTCCTGTATAGAATTCACAATCTTTACCGTGGGCTACGGATCGATCGGATGCATTAAGAGAAAGTGCATTATCACCGCCACCTACAAAACGGTCTCGTAGTACGGAAGGTGGCACCTATACTCCGGATCGGGGTAGGAGTCCGACACGTGGTAATAATGATATGCAAGAATCCCTCCTTGGACAAGCCCTGGAAGGTGGTCCAACGATACTCACTAAAGAGGTGAGAATTGTTATTTAATTGACACGTTATTATACAATTTCTTTATAATTTTGATTATTATCTATCTATTTAACCGTAACAATATAAATTTGCTTGTTAGTTTTCAGTTCTCGTTTGAACAGTGTTTGTTTATTTTGTTACAGAAAGGCAATTCGGATTCATCATTACAGGCACAATCGACTGGTGAGGATAGTAATAGTAGCGATACAGCGATGAGCGAACATGGAGACCCTGTAACCCCAAAGACTGAACCCTCCGATTATCCAATGTTGGATGATCACCACCCTTTCAATACCAATGGCGGACTAATGGATCAGACACGGACGCCGACATTTCCAGGAGCGCTTCTAGGCTTACAAGGTAATGATTATATTCATTCTCTGTCTCTTATATTTCCTATTATCTATCCCTACATTACCATACACTCCTTTAAACCGATCTATTATAGAGATGAGGGGAAATGGTATAAGCTCAACTTAAAGATATAATATGTCCTTATTTGTATTTTAATCACGTGATTTCAGCAAAGATTATTTCTAAATTAAATCAGATAGAGATATACATTGTTATAATTATAAGTAAATCGTGTCTTTGCACACAAATAAGTGTGTTTTAATTGATCAATTATTAACACAATTAAAATGACGTGGGAAAATCTTTTAGAATTGTTAATAACCGTAAACGTCAGTCTGAAAATTTCTTCAAAATCAGTTGTACACATCACTATAAGATATAATTTTCGTTTTTCTTTGTTTGCAAATTCCCGTTGTTATTTTAATATGTGAAACAAATTGAGGGCAGATACATGAAAATTTCAATACATCATCTGTCAAATCTGAGGACTTTTTAACGGACTAAAGTCAGGTAGATAGTAGTTTTAATTTATGTAAATCATTAAATGACGGTATTAGCGTTAAAGCAGCCTTCATTTTTTCCTTTTTCCTTCTGTCTTATTCTTTATTCAAGAAGACACTTTAAAAAAATATGATTGATGTATATATTATCAACCTTGAATAAAACAATCAATTTTAAAAGAAAATCAAACTAAATCCTAGTTTATTAAAAATGTTTACATTTTTGAAACATCCCCAGGTTTGGGTCCCTTGATGCCAGGCCCATCTGGAATGCACAATAGCACGGACAATTTCGGTAAGTGTAACCTACTATTAAAATTTAAAAAATGCATGACAATTTTTTTTTCTTTTGGATTATATTTCAATAAGTAGAAGTATTGTATAGTGAATTTAATAAAAGAAAGTCAAACATTTTAAATTTCGATATTGTAAAGAAAATGACATCGACGCCGAACGCAAGGAAAGATGACATCTGCCACATACAATAGCATTAGAAACTTTTCAATTCTATTTGTTATTATTTCATATAGATATATATATTTTTTAATATGTTACGCACAACCCTCAAATATGTCAGTACAATTTTGACAAGACTTCTGGCAATATGTTACACGACCTGACAGTGACCATCATAGATACATAGATGGATAAATAGAAATGGGAATGGTTGTCTAATAACTAAACACGGACGGCGGAGGATGAGTGGCAACATTACAAAAAAAAAAATGAACGAAATCGAAGTTTTCAATTTTTTCAATTGTTGTTATGAAAGTTTCTTAGGATTCCTTACCCATGTCTTTTTTATACATATAGATACGTATAATCGACTCACAACTTTAACGCTAGTTCCACTAACATGAATTAACGACGTTGAATCGGGTTCAAAACTGAACTCGTCTCAAATCGTTTCACCAATGAGGATCAAGTGAAGGTGACGTCGTTGAGAACGATTTAAGTTGAGCCCGATTCAACTGATACCAGCGCTAGAAAATCACTTGAAATGCATTTCACCAATCCGATTCAAGTCAAAACACCGATTTAAGTCCTGACTGAATCAGGTTCAAAGTAAACCAGCTCGGAGCTGGTTTAAACCTCAGAATACAATCTATAAACGTGAATTTCTGTATTGACTGCTTGAATTTTATTTTCCAAAATACATTTTGGTATTGTAATTTCATTAAAATCAATGTTTACTTTTCGTTACCTCCTTTTGCGCGATTTTATTTAATTTGACTGATTCATTATTAATAATAGATTAAGTTATTCTAGTCATATAATTAATATGGAAAATATTTTGTATACCACCTTTATAACAGATTAACTTTTTGAAAAATTACCGAAATGTTAGCATTGATGAACATATAAGTAATGTAACGGCATTATTCTTGTTTTTACTGTTGCCAACAGCAATTCAGTTGAGATATTTAAACATTTTTCAAATATATTCCCTCTAATTTTATTTATTTTCATAATAAAAATGATATCGAAAACCAGAACGACAAATATTATTGGTATATACATCATTTTATCAGCCCCTAAAATATCGCTGAGTTTTTCCTTTATTTTTTGTATAAAACTTGTGCATAAATTAAGTAGAAGGCAGCTCATGAGTTAGGCATCTTTGATGCAACTTTTGAGATTTTTATATAAATGTTTGTCAATTATATAGTTTTTTTAGTTAAAGATTCCTTTTCTATATGTCAAGAAGTATATATGTAAGAAAGCGTAGGGTAGAAATGTATGCATGTGGGGCGGGGGTTGAAGTCTTCGAATTCACAAGATATTCTAATTGTTTGGAATGCTTTTTTCTACTGTAGAAAAGTAGTTTTTATGATTTCATATTAATTTTCTCAACACATTTCTCAATTCTTTAATTTATAACCAAAATAAACAAAAGAATTTTTTTAACAAATTTCGATTTTCGATAACCCTCAAAAATAGTAACCAAATTTTCCTACCAACCCACTCATAAAATTCTCTAGACCTGTCTCAACTCGGAATCACTTGGTTCGCATTCATTTAAATCGGTTTGAAGAAACGGGATCAAAAATGAACCGGTTCAAAATTTGAATATGGCTCAGCTGATCGAAAATTTGATTCGTATTGGTGGAATCGGGGGTTAAAGTTGTGAGTCAACTATATGTATGTAAACTGAGCCGAATAGTAGAAGTAATTCTTTTGATTGTTTACTGTAAGCCTTTCATAAACTAAAGAATCACTTTATTTCAATATTAACAGGGGTAATGATTAATTTTTCAAATAATCAAAGAGTTAATAACAATTCAGAAGACTCTTCCTATTTCTGGTTTGGTGATTTTTCCGCTAAAAGGGAATGATAGAATTTCACATTCATTGGGAGACATTAAAAGCGGTTCATATACACATAGATATGTATATAGTTTGGTAAGGGGTGATCTTCATAAAGGGCTACTCAAGTTGCCTTGGTTACTCATAAAATTACGCCCACTCAACTAACTACCTAGTATAATTAGATTTTGTGTTAGTTTCACGAACATCACAGTCAGAATTGAACGGTGAAATTCTACTAACCCATCCTTGTTTTGAAATTATTACCCTCTTCTTCATCATACTGCTAACGATCAAATATTGGTGCGTTCTCTTTACTACTCCCCATTTCTGCTGATAATGGCATTTCAATGTAAAAAACTTGTCATCTGTATCTTGGCAGTTATATTAATTTATTAAATTAAATGTGGACGATTATTGAACAGTAAAGTGAAATTGTCGTCGTCATTTCATCCTCATTATGTGTATCCTTTATGAGTCTATCCTACAACTACTACTATTAGTATCGAGCAATGCTTTTAAAGTCCACCCGGGATGTTAAGCGAGAGAGAATAAAGTGGACCGTATAAATCAATAGAACGATGCCAGAAATGGGGAAATACAAGGAATACATCTACAATCTCAATGTTTGACTGTATAGTATACTATCCAACTTTCCTTCAACCTTCTATCGTCTCATTTTCTCTCTCTAATCAAAGACAATTCGTTATGTTTTATTCTTTTCATTTCCGTCTTTAACGTATAGAAGAGTCGAATTTAGTTCAGACAATTGTAGGAACGGCTCGTTAAGATTGTTTAAGCGTACACACCAGTCAGACAATTCGATGGATGGAAAATGAAATTACTTGCATCGAATCTAGAAATAGCAATAAGTCCATGGATGAAACTACCCGTAAATAGTGGAGTTGTTGATGAAATCCGGTTAGTCAACTGAACCTTTTCCAAATAAAATAAAGAAAATGACAATTTATTTTGAACATTTTCAAATATCAAAACACCTATTGATGAGATTTTGTGTTCAACGTTATAAACAAATTTGTAACAAGAATTTATCTGTTGTTCTGTATTTACGTTATTTTGTCCTTTTCTTTTTTTTCTTTTATCACTAGGCGTCATATTGGCTCAATGGTTTTTTTGTATAAAATATCTTCGTATTTGTATGTCCGTTGGTAGAGAATCTAGTCCTTATTCTAGTCGTTCGTTCGCAAGATATTTATGTTCTCCACAAAACTGAGCTATATTAAAATTTATAATTTAGTAGTAGAGAGCATTGTTGCATGATAAGTTGTCACGATAAATCGTTCCTTAATCTAAACTAAAAATATAAAAATGCTTGTATTGAGTTAGAAAACAGCAACAACAAAAAAGAAATCACATGTTCAACCCTGCAATATTAGTTCATTTAATAGTTGTAACCACTGAAATCATGCTGGTATAGATTCAGGTTTGGTTTGTGGGTAATGTTATTTCATTAAATTACATTATCCTTTTCTCCTTGACATGCAATATTCAAAACATTAACTGCTATGCGAAATCTAACAGTCGGGTATGAGGAAAGGAAGAAAAGGAAAGAAAATGTATAGAATCAAGTCTATATTTGGTGTACTCTTTCTCTAAAATGTAATAAAATTAATGCTCAAGAAAGACGTAATCTGTCGACGTAAAAGTAAAATACGAGTAGGGCACGAGTAATTTCTTAAAATATACTGAAGCAATGGGGACTTTATCGAACATAAAGTAATAAATGTGCTTTATAGCGTCCAAGCACGAATCGTCGATAACAAAAACGTTATTACGAAGCAATACAGTCCAGTCAAAGGATAACTGAAAAACTACGCAATATTTATATCTATAAATACTATATGTCGGTATACTTTCATATACATACATATACAAGCATACACGAATATCTTATGATCCGTATTTCTCTCGTCTTTCCAGGACTTTTTTTCTGTTAAATATTTTCAAACGATTTTATATCCTATTTTATCTCACATTTTGTTGTATACACAATACGATTCTTTCATCCTTTTCGACTAACAGTTTAGTTTAGGTGATAAACAGCTTTTCAGTATTTCTGAGCTTTCTCT
>JAZBGW010000106.1:5001-25326 GCA_037464815.1 Mylabris variabilis
ACACATGAACAGTTCCCCACCCGAATATCTGTAAATCGATTTAAGGCAAGGTCTTGCTAAGGTGAGCTTAAGTAGGGGAAGAAATACCGAGCCTAAGGATTCATCTTGAATTAATGTTTAGGATTGTTTTCCTGAAAAAAAAGCCAAGAAAGCTTACTGTTTGTAAGATACATCACATTTTCTGATACAAAACAACTATTTTAAGAATAATCTGTTTTCTATCTACATACATATGCCAAAATTAATCATTTTTTGATCATCAATTATTCTTTAATCGCTTATTGCGTTTACATCTTCTAATTTACGAACAAGTGTTAAAAGAATACCCAATTTACTCTTTATGTTCAGTGGCGATCGAAAAAAAGAGACCACTTCTTGCGCGGCTGTGTAAAACAGGCTTATGAGGGCGGTCGTCACAATTTACTAGAATCTTAACAAGTGAGAATTTGAGACGAAAGATATTCAATCAGAAGATGGGGGTCGGGTTATTGGTGCCATTTTGGGTATTTACCCGAATAGAAAAATACTTTCTACAAATTTGGTTTTAACATTTCCTATTTGCCCACTTTCTTATCCTCACGAGAGAAACAGCCTGAGTCACACAAACGAAAATATGTGATATTCACGCTCAAGACTCGGTCTCTTTTTTGTGATCGCCACTGTACCTACTTGAAATGCCTTTGCTGTATATGATGGTCAAGTAATTTCTAGTTACAACTCTGTTTGTTTCTCACAATCAATCGAATTTATTTAAAAAAAAAGCAACTGTCACTTTAGTTGAAATTTTCTATTGTTAGTATTCTATTTTTATAGATATTATGTGTGTCCTAAAAGTTTTTCTATTTTTAAGAAAAATTGAAAAACGACACTACATAAGATAATTCTTGGAAATGTTTGCTAATTTGTAATTTAGAAAATTAAACACACATTCCAGTTTTATTATTTAGAAATTTTACGATCTCTGAACATAAACTTGACGTATTTATTGGTATAACATAAAACAGATCATTTACGTACTACATTACATATTTAACTATCATTGAAAAGAATTAATTAGATATAATATGATACTTCAACGGGACAACTTGTATAATTTTCCTACAAAGCTATTTTTAATAAATACCTTGAAACTTGCAATTCGGAAAATAAATAGAAAATCTGCTACTGTTATTTACAAGATTTAAAAAAAAAATTGAATCCTACAAAAATAAAATTAGATACAATTGATTTACTTAAGATATAATTTCTGCTATGCTGGTCTCTTATTGATTAAGAAAATTAATTAAAATTAAATTAAAAATCAACGATATGAATGAACGATTCACACAGTTGGTGTGTATGTGTTTATAATTTAATTTATAAATGAATAGTTGGATTTAATCGTAATAATAAATAATAGTACGTCATGTTTTAGAATAGAAATATTGGGCAAATAAATATAAAACAGGAATCGGGCTAAAATCCAAATGAATATTTACGGATATCTGTTTATAACTCACTTTTTATTTTTATTATCATCGTCATTGTCTCGTATAAAATACATATACAAAAAAAATATTTAACAACATACTAGTGTCGTTTATCATAATTATTATCATTATTATTTATTATTATACAGAAAATCGAATTATCACAGCTATTATTTAATTGTAATCTATAATAAAAAGATGATTTACATTTTACAATATGTTTATTTAAAAAAATTATCTAATTTTATTAATTTATCTACAACGATAGTTATAAAATAAGAAATATGGCAACTTTTATTTCTATCTACAATAATAATCAGTAATGTTACATCATTTTCGACGATCCAGGTTTATCAGGTAGAGGTCTAAATGCCATATTTGTTGATGTTCTTGATTTCAATGTATCTTGATCATCATTATTATTATCTTCACTATCACGATTCTGTTTCAATTCAGAATATAAATGGATGGCAGCATCAGATGGTTCCGAATATTCACCAACTAAATCCGGTCGATTTTGTTTATCATTTCTCTCATAATTACCATTATTATTGTCGCCATCATCATCATCGTCATCGTCGATATCATTAAGTATTAGATTGAATCGTTCTTCCATTATTTTCAAGATTGTTTTCGAATCACTTTCGTTTTTATTTGGTGTGCTACAATTACCAACTAGGTTACCTAATTCTTCATATAAATGTGCTTCATCGTCTTGTTGTTGCTGTTGTTGTTGATTAGTTTCATTATTATTTCGTATAAATTTTTGATATAATTGTTCAATCATCTCCGAGGCAGCTTGATGTGTATTCGGATCATCTAATTTTTTTGATAGATCCTGTAATAGATCCAATGTTAAATCTTCGGTAATATCAGTTTGTTCATGATTCTCATCGACTGTTTCAATCGTATTCTCATCATCTTCCAAATTACTTTGTTCATTCTGATTATTATATTGAATTTTACGGAAATAACCTTTTCGTTTCAACCAACGACTACCTTTTATTAACATGATTGTTAATGTTGCAATAATTAAAAAAATCAATACAGCTGTACATGAGATAATTAATGTTAACCAATTTGTGTTCGGTAGACGTTGTTGATTCGTTTTCGATAACATTTTACTCGTTGTTGTTGTTATATTAACAATTTTTGTTTCACCATGATACGGTTCACATTTAACTGTATTACTGTTGTTGTTACAAACCAATTTTGTAAAGTTGTTTATATTGATAATACCCGGTGATAATAATTGGAAACAATCCGCTAATAGATCATTAACTATGCAGAAAGAATTCTCACGTATTTGATTGATTTTTGTTGTTTTATTTGTATTTAACAATTCAATAATCCAATCGTTGATTAAACAATAACATGTACGATTAAAGAAATTCTTACTGTATTTTATTATATTATCATCCAATTCTGATAGGAAATTTAACGAATTCGCTTCGACATTCTGTACATCATTATCCACATAAATTAAATATTCAATATCGGTTTCAGGATGTTTTGGTGCTATTAAAAAATTCGAATACATATTCTCTATAATATTTTTTGTGAAATTAATACGATTCCAACTTTGTAAGGTTATACTTGATTCATATAGATTATAAATCTCATTATAGAGAATCTCAACTTTAGCTACACTAATATTGATGGCACCACTCTGTATATCGCCGATCCTAAAATTATCAATTTGCATTAATTATTATCAAATTAATCAATAGATTTTTTACATTTACCTGGAATGCTGAATAGTTAGATTCGTTATACCAGCACGAATACCGTTCGTTTCAATTGTTGAAATTGTACAATTTGTAAATTCCAAATTAATAATATACGTGTGTCCATGACTGAAGGCATCAATTTTGATTGTATCAATCACCGTATTTATAATGAAGATTGCTGAAATTTGTATTGAATAGAATGCATTCGCATAGACTTCATTTATTTTTGAATTTTTTATATCGATTTTAGCTAAAGCTGAACGAAATGTGTGTTGTGGTAATTTCTCAATCGATACATTATCGAAAGTTATCTGAAAATTAAGAAAATATTTATTTTATTTATGTATTACCGAAAATTTCACCAAACTTACAATCGACGGTGGTCCATGTACATTGAAAACTTTACCTTGATTTTTAAATTCAAACGTTTCCGTTGCTAATATTAAATTTTTTATATTTTTAAATGTTGCATTATCTAATAGATCGAAAGCTGTTCTCTCTATTGAAACAGTGGTACATTGGACAATTTCTATTTGTAAACCAGACTGAAAATAATTATTAAAAATCAATTAATAATTGATGTTTCGAACAAATAAACCGTAAAGATTTTTCATTGTTTCCAATCCTATAAATTATCACGTCAAACTGACTGTTTGGCACATGGTTAGATGGTTGGTTGGTTTCAACTATAATTAGCTTTAGACAAACCAAAGACAATACTTTTGTTGCATTTTTTTATTGTTTTATTTTAAATTTTAACGATATTGTGCATCGCCTTCTTACCTGTTTAATATCAAAGGCACCAGTCTTGATTTCTAAACGATCACAGTTGATTATTTGAATTATTAGACTAGGAGCAGATATATTATAGAATGTTTCCTGTTCAATAATGATTTTGTCAATATTTTCTAAACGAAAAAATCGAAAACCTGGTAGATTTTTAAATGTTTTCGATGATATAATAATATTATGACCACCATTAATTGTAATTTCAGAAATTTCTCTAGGCACATGGTGTGGCTCTAATTTTAAGTCCTGCATACATAGAACAAAAAAAAATCACATATTAGTTAGTCATATTTGTTTATAACAACAACAAGATTTCTATTACAAGTTTTTTTTTTTGTAACTACTTGTTTCATCAAGGTTATACATGATAGTGTTCTTATTTAAAATAAAATAAATCAGCATATGTTGAATTTTTTTTAGAATAATCAGAATGCGGGTCAAAAAAAGCTCTTATCGTATTTAAAGTATTTACGTACTTAGAATTTAATTACTCAGAGTAATTAGAAAGTTGTCTAATAATTGGAAAATAAATATCCAATAACGACCTTTTCAAATTAAAAATTTGTAATGCTTTGACATTGAATATTAAAGTTTGCGTTAATGATAATTTCATGCATGACTACTACCACTACAATTGATCTCTATTTGAAATGAAATTAATTAAAATCCTTGAGCTCTCAACCAGTACGATTATTTTTATTTTAATAACAATTTTCTCTATTAACGAGAAAGACGGATTATATTGAAATTTATTATTATTATTAATATGAGGAGGCGCACCTACTCTATTATGTTGTAATCATATAATGCAATAGAGGGTTTCTATTAAAATTCTAGGAATGCAGGGAAAGTTTCCTCCCCTATTTTTATATTAATTAGAGATATATCATGAATTTTGCTCTCGTATTCTAATTAAGTTAATGTCCAGTCTTGTCGTTGTTATTGTTGATAAATATTCAAATGATAAAATGTTATCATTAAAAGGTCAGCTAGATTTTAATTTTTTTTCTCAAATACATTCTGTAATATTAACTTTTTGAAAAACATTTATAATGTACATAAGAATAAGTACACATAGAGAAACATGAGAAGAGAATTAACTTCCGGACCTACCCCGTTTTAACAGGAAGTAGCCCCTAAAGTTTACTTAAGAGACCACCACCATCACGATTGTTACATTTTAACATCGTGCTTTGTTTTTATTTTCCACAGATTGATATAGAAAAGCAAGAGGGGGTGGTTTGATTAATTAGATTTCCTGTCATTTTTATTATAGTTATTTCGTAAAACGGGTCAATAAACTCGCCGGTAGATTCTTTATTTTCAATGTCTGTTAATATATGGGGCGGAGGTGTTTTTTCTCGCTGTGCGCCTATGTGTATATGTGTGTGTTATAATAGTGTCTTCATTGTCTTAATTGATTGTGTGGAAAGGTCAATAGGGTTGCGGACCATGACCTGACGGTATTACATCTCAGGATTATTGAAAATTTCATGGTAGAAAAAATTAGCTTGATTCACATGCAACTGTGGATAGCAAATAAATATTCAACCGGGCAATGTCGCCGTTTACGTGTATTTTGTACACAACGTTTCTAAAGATAGTTTGATTTTATAAATACGAATTGCTAAAATCTGTGTCTAGTTGGGGGCTAGTAGGTAACTGTCTCAGGAATTTCAAAAGCTTTTAGATATTCTCTCCATTCAATTGGACTGATGAGTTGAATGATGAATTCATTAAATTCGATTGAGAATTTTTTTCGGTATGAATAGAAAGAGAAATATACCCACATGTAGGATATACAAAAATTCTTTCAGCCATTCATTAAAACTAGAAACAGTTCGGTTGCATCAAACGTTTAAGACACATATAGAACAAATAGAAATAGTAGACTGACAAAAAACGATTAATAAAAAAAAATGATACCCAAGATTATGATGATGACGATAGTGAAGAAGAAAGAAGTTAGGCCCAAAAATAAATGTTTCACACAAACATTTCTATAGTTTTTCGTTGTTACATGTAACAGGAAGTCATTTCTAATCTAAGAAAAATGTAAACAAACACTTTTTGTATTTTTTTTGGTTGGTTGGTAAAGAATTCTATCGAGCATTTAAAAATATGCAATTTTGTTAATAGATTGTTATATAGTTGGGGAAAAAAGAAATACGTAAACACGTATTGATGATAGATAGTTTACCGGAAACTTCCGGTCTTTTTTGGGTGTTCAACTTAATTTAAAATAGAGAAAGCTTACAATTAATTAGTACAGGTGTAATGTAAATTATTTGTAAAGGCTGTCGATAAACGATTAAATTCATTTATAATTCCACCAATTAGCTTTGAACAATTTTTAAGTATACTTTATCCAATGTCTGGCATATGGTTTAATTTTTTTTCTGTTTTCCTCTCCATTTTCAAAAATTATGACGTTATTAAATATACCGGAACTCAAACATAATGACAATAAACCATTAGTAATAATTATTATGTTGACGAAAATTATGTTAAAGTTCAAGGTAATCTCAGCTTAATCATTAATTTTTTCTTCATTATCAACAAAGAATTCAGTTATGATTAAATTTAATAATAATAATGAGTGATTAATTTTCATAAGAAAATTAACGCCATTTCCGGCCATAATATTGAGTATCAAAACAAAAATTTGTAGAATTTCTATTAAACTAGAAATCCTTGATTTCCTTTGTACACGATTGTGAAAGTATTTCTATCGTTGACTGGGGATATAATTTGCTAAAAATTCAAGTCAAAATCTACACCAAATTTGGCGAAAATTATTTTATTCCTTCCAGTCCAAATATAGTTAGAATTAATGAAAATAAAATCGTCTCCTTCAATTGTCATGTTGGCAACAAATGGACAAATGATCATTTAATGTAAATGTTTTAAAACTAGTCACAAACCAAGACACTGGTCTTTCCTATTTACGGTATCTCAATTTCGAACAAAGATATAAAAACTTGACCATTACAACACAACATAAAGTAGGTAGATCACAAAGAGACCAAAAGAAAAGAAGAGATAGTCAGGTCATTTTATTGGACTGAATGGAGAGAGAAAAATCCATTTCAAGAAACAGGTTGTATAATAACGACAACAACCAGCTAAAAAGCCAACAACAAACTCAAAAGAAAATGCAAACAAAATGATCCCTACATGTACGATTATAAATAATGGTCATACGTATGATGAGTACCATCATCGTTTAAAATACAGGAAGTTGTTAATTGTATATTTTGTGTAAACTATTCATACTTTTTTTCGATTAAAATCGATCACATTTGAATGAAAAGATTGAAATCAATTTTAAAATTGTAACTTCGAGGGTATTTGTGAGATTCCACAAAATCTACCACTAACATAACTGAAACCAGGTGGTTGATTTCCACAAAAAAAAAGAGGACGGCAACGATTCAACAACATAAATAATACAATCCGAAAACAGCTGTTTAATTCTTAATTCAATAGTGAACAACTATCAAAATTCGATCGAGTTTTGAATTTTAATTAAACACTCGGTTGTATTGAACCGACCGACAAACAATTGTATAAATGAATTTAAAATAATTGAAATTTCAACAACGCTATTTCCTGTTTTAAAAGAACCAACAACCCCAAAATTCGAATTCTTCTTCATAATAAAAACCAAACTTGTTTCTCTTCTAATTGTTGTTGTTGTATCCATTTGGTATTGTTCAAATTGGGGTGTTGTTTTCATTCGGTTGATATGTCCCATAATATTGTAAGAAACATGATTATTTTTGTAACTTTAGAAGAAGAGAAACAGTTAATGATTCATACATACACGTACTGTTATAATTGTAATGAAAATAGAAAAGAGAGGAGAGGACGACAGGTCAGTGGACTTTTGTGAAATAATTTCTCATCAAATTGGAAAATTTATATCAACACTGCTACCTCATAAGATAAACAATTCCATTGTTTCTAAGAGAATTGATGTAATTAGGCTGTTATACACCACATAAACGATGACGGCGACAATGATAAATCAGTCAATCTTTAGACACGGTTTTTTATTGTTAATAATTAACAATAAATTAAAATTATGGAACAAACAAAAAAATACTGAAACTTGCCTGTTGTTTATTTAAATTACAACTAATATCCCACCATGGTGCTGCCCTTCTAATACAATTACACCCTTTCACATTACATAAAGTATCGATTGATTCACAATTGATAAATCGAATAAAAATTAAACAATTTAATAAAATGAATAACACTCTGATAATGAACACTGTTGTTTGAACACCCATCATTATCATAGTAAGCACTCATTCTTTTATAAATATTAACAAATACACAAATATTAATAATAATAACAATCGCAACAATTGTGGAGAACTTGTTAAAACTTGAACTAGTTTTGAAAACATATCCGTTTTTACATTATTATTTTCTATATCTTTACTCGATTTTGTGATTTTATATAAACTTTCGACTATGCTTTTCAACTTACGACTGATTCACACGCGCACACACACCGTTTTTGTTGTGTTTAATTTCTATTCTTTCCCTATGTGTGTTCGAACGAGAACTGAATGATGACGACGACGATAATCGTCGTCTCCGATGGTGTTGTTGTTGCTGCTGCCTTCTCTTCAAAACCTATCTTTATCCAACTTATTATGTTAGAATGAGATAGTAAATTAACGATAGAGATGCATCCGCTGATAATTGTTAGGTTTCATTGTTGTACAAACATCTACCCTCATCGTTGTTGAAATGGGAAATTATTTAGGACGAATTTTAAGGAATCAAAACAGTAAATAATAAGCTGACATAAAATTGGTTTATTCTTTTAAATTAAAACTTATTTTTTCAATTTCTTTACAATCTTCTTTTTGTTAACTTGATCATCGGATTTTCGTTTAATTTGCCCCGTTTTTACTTCATTGTATTGTGGTTGCTGTTGGATTTTTTTTCGATAAATTCGTGGCCGATGATCTAAAACTTTCACAGTACCGGTTGGTGTGACAATAACTTCTTTATTTAAAGATGTCGATAATTCACCACGTACAGTTCGTGACCATTTCGGTTTATTGACTGTCTTTTTCGGTAATACAACTTCGTTTCGTTTCTCTGTAATCATACAAAAAAATACAAAATTAAATTAAATTTTTCCCATTCTATTTTACAACTTACTTAAAGATTTATAAATGGGTATTTTTAAGCCGCGATGTGTATAAACATTAATGTTTTGTACATTAGCAAAACCACCAGGGAACTCTTTATCTAATCTCTCTAAAATACAATAGGCATTTTCAATTAGACTCCTTGTTGACATTTCATTATGTCCAAATTGTACGATGAAACTATTGCCTTTATTATGTATATAGAATTGTGTTTTATTTAATGTTTTATTGATGTGATCTTTTAATTTACTAACATTTAATCGTATCGGTGTTGGTACTTTACGACATTTATAAAAGATTTTACCACATTTATTAACAACTTTACCAGCTATACGGCCATCAACTAAGAAAACATCGTATAGATTTGCTAAACGATTCTTCATTTCAAATGTTTCATATTCTGTACGGAATTCATGGAAAGTCATCATTTTTTTAAACATGTCTTTAATACCATGTTTACATAATAATTCCTCATAATGTTCTAAATGTTTATCATGTTCTTTATTTGGTATACCCTTTACATCGGGTACAATTAAACAAATCTCACTATTTTGTGTTAATATGGAATTACGTAATGGTACACGTAGAATTTTTGGGAATTGATTAGATATATGAAAACTATTAATTTGTAAAAATATACCAAATTGTTCATTAAACAATTGAGTCTTTAATTTTGGATTAGTCGTTGTTGATTTTATAACACCATCAATTGCTGTTTGTATCGTTTCCGGTTGTATACGAGATTTTTCAATTTGTCCACTGAATTCTTCACGAATTTCCTTCAATTTATCCAATTCGTCATCTTTGATTACAGTGGTTTTCTGTTTATTTTTTAAAATACGTTTTGATTTCTTTAATGACTTCCCATCATCTTTTGGTACTTTCTTAGTTTCAGATTTTTTCGTTTTTGTCTTCAATTTAGTTGGTGGTTTTTCCAATGATTTACCCAACAGCTTCTTCACCCCTTTATCAACCCTCTTGCTGTCTTTTACTTTGGAGGATAATTTTCCTGGTGATTTACTCGATTTAACTTGTTTTGAAACTTTTGTAGATGCCACATTTTTTGTTTTTTTAACTAATTTTTTATTTGGACTTCTCTTCGCCAACATTTTTCATAAAAAACACGTGTATAAACTTCACTGAAATGAGAAATCAAACTTTTTGAGGTTATTTACAGTGTTGCCAGGAATTGATGACGTAAATCGGTCGATTTTCCTAAGAGAAAAGTTCTGATGCATATATAATACATTAATTCTATGTATATGTAAATTTGGATACGTTTTGTACAATAACGTGAATACTTTTACATATTCCTTTATAAATTAGGTTTTTTAGTAAATTAAAACAAAAATTATTAGAGCTAGCGAAAAACTCGTAAATGTGGCATTGTTGGTGCAAACAACAGCGATTGTTTTCTGTCAAAATCCTACAATGGCGCTATATTTGAAAAACCTGTTAAATGGCGGCAAATTTGAATTATGTCCATCTTTTACAGTGTCCATTCGAATGAACGACTTTTCCTGAGGGATTTCGTTAGTTGTGTGGCTGGATCGAGTGGTGGTCGCTTAGCACAATGGTTACAACCTGGTAGTCGTGTTGATCCATCAAAATGTCAAGTTTTATATTCTAGAGAAGAACTACGTTGTGGATGGCCAGCTATTATTACCGTTTTAACAAGAGATCAATATTCTGAGTTAGTTACTGTTCCCAATATGAAAGTAATTAATAATTTAATTATCTATTTAATTTAATTACTTTTATTGTTGTCTTGTATTTTTTTGATATAGGTGGAAGTTAAAGCAATACCGATTGATAAGAAAGAATTGGGTGAATGTGATACAGGACGTAAGATTCCACGTGTTATCCAACCACCAGATCCATTAACATTTGGTGGTCTACCACCACCACCATTACACCATTATTATGAACCAACAATACGTGATAAGATGTGCTTTCATTCAATTAGTGTTATGAAAACATATCAGAATTATTCATTTGAAGAATTACGTTATGCCTCACCACCTGTTAAACGTTCTAGTGAAAATATGTTGATACGTTATAATACTGATGGTACATATAGTGCAACATGGACACCTGGTTCTATTGGTTTTTATTCAATTGTTGTAACAATTGATGGTTATGATATGGAGGAGGTTTTTAAAGTTGAAGTAAAAGAACCACCACAAGGGATGACACCACCTAGTCAAATCACAACGAAAAAATCCATTTATCAACCGAGTAAATTACGTAAATTTGTTGCAAACAATTCAGCTGGTTTACGTATACGTGCACATCCATCATTACAGAGTGAACAAATTGGTATTGTTCATGTTAATGGTACTATAGCTTTCATCGATGAAGTTTGTATAATTTCAATTTGTTCTGATCTTTTATTATAGAGATTTTTTTGTAGATTCATAATGATGATGGCGTTTGGTTACGTTTATCAGCTGATACAATTAAACAATATTGTAATACAAGTGCAATCGAAGCATGGTGTTTACAATACAATCAACATTTAGGCAAAACCCTACTATTACCTGTTGAAGAACCAAAATCAATACTTGATCATGTAATTAACGATGCGTTGATTAGAAAATCACCAGAGATACGTGATAGACGTAAAACTGTAACAATATCAAATTATCAAGTAATAAAATGCGGTGCATCTGGACATAATATACGCAGTCGTCCTAGTTTAAAAGCCAATCCAATTGGTATGTTAGTATTAGGTAATCGTATTGGTGTTATTGATTATACAGTCAATGCAGATGGTTATTGGGTATTACTTGATAAACCAACACAAGAGAAATATTGTTTCGAAACCGATAGTGATGAAGCATGGTCATTAGCTATAGGACCAAATAATGTTTTATATTTAGGTAATGTGAATGGTAATAATTTGCCAACAATTGATTCGGAAATTGTACAACAACAGAATAAGAAAGGTTTCGATTTCTCGTTAAATCAATCGCCAAATATACCTGAACCGAATTTCTCATTTACAACAAATCAATCACAACAACAACAACAAAGTCCAATGATTCAATCGAAAAGTGAAAATGTTTCAACAAATCCATTTGTATTTGGTCACAGTAATAGTAATAGTAAATCTGAATCACCGAAATTACCGAAACGTGAAAAACGTGATCCGAAATTATCAAATCTACCAAAATGGTTTAAAGCTAATGATACATCAGAGTCTGGTATTAAAGATTATGGTGGTTCTAATGGTAATGGTGTAACACCACCAAGTACACCAAAAAGATCCCAAAGTCCACGTGGTGGTAGTAGTAGTGGTCATTTATTGTCACAGAAACCATCAAGTCGTAGCTCAAGTCCTGTTCCAATTCCACGTAAGTTATCAAATCTTCAATTTTTGAAAATACATAAGAATTTATTGACTTTTTTTGAATATTTTAGCAAGAAACTTACCTGCCCATGATAGTACGAGTAGTACAAGTCCACAAGCGTTTGGTTCGCCACGTAGTATTGGTATTTCACCTTTAGGTAATTGTAATTATTCAACAATATTAAATATCGGTATGAGTAGGGGTTTTTGAAGCTTCTTGTGATTTACGGCGTTGGATCTAATACCTTTTAACTATGATTATAGCAACGTTCTCAAAATTAAAAAAAGCTCTTCTTATACTTTGTTTGCGGCTGGCGATATAACAATAATAATCAGTATTGTTAAAATGATCCATCACTGAGAATTCGAATCTATGTTCTTAACCACTGTATACAGGATGAACCAAAATTATCGGAACAGCTCGGTGACACGTTGTTGAACAGATATCAGGGAACATGGAAAAATGTTGGAAAAAATCCATCTTTAATTTCGTAGATATTGGACATTATGTAAAGGTAAATTTGGCAACATTCACTTAACTTTAATAGTGCTAAGGGGTCTAATTATTTTGTATCCAAGGAACTAACAATAAAAATAATTTACTATGTTGCCACTTATTTTTTCAGGTGAAATCAGACCAAAATCATTTCTTGAAAATAGCACATCGGGACAATTAAATGAGCGCTAAGCTAATCATAACTGTTCAGAATGATTATTCAGTTGACCTACAGCAATCTAATAGCCAAACTCTTTTTAATAATTGAAATTAAACAGCTTAAAGGTTCAATCTTTGAGGTCTTATATCTTGAAAACTAAAGAAGCTAGAATTTTTTTAACATTTTTCCCGTTCTTCTTGGGCGTCGGTTAACAACGTATCACTGAGCTGTTCTGCCAATTTTGGTTCACCCTGTATACACTGTTTAAGAACATAAGTTTTATTAAATTCTTAATAATAAACAGGACATCGAACCGTAATTTTTTTCGTTCCGATTCAAACAAAAAATTTCTTATCGGTTCGATTCCGGTTTTCGTTCCTGCAAAAATAACGGTTTTTTCAGTTTTCGGTTCAGTTCCATGCAATTAACTTTCAAATATTTAAATATAAACAATTGAGATACATATATCTAATTGGACCATACCATGATACCATCTCATGTGATATATTCAAGGATTGACAGATTATCGATATAGATTTCAAACATGTATTGAAAATTATCAGTATTTGAAACGTATGTTCAATATTTTTTCAATTGTACATAAATCGTGGCAGTTTTTTTTTTAATTGGTATCTAACTACAATTATAATCGCAAAATGTATTTGAACCTGTAACTTTACACGCTTTGTCGGAATTGTCGCTAGTAAAATCTTATCAGGAATTCACCAGTTTCATGTTTCCTCTTTTGTATAAAGCCGAGGATACTGTTTTGTCTTATCTTTTGCGGATGTGAAAAAAATATTTGAAGTACTACTATACTACTACGAATATACAGGGTGTCTTTTTTAAATATAGTTGATTCTTACGAAACCCCTATTAGTTGCCGAGAGATTCACATAATTTTTCAAGGATTTGTAAATAGGTCCCTGGAGAACATTCTAGCAGAATTAGAACCTCGTAGTTTATTTATAAGTGGGTCAAGTAATTCTCGTTTCAGACAGACTCGCAATCTTCAAAAACGAATTGTACGTGAAACAACTAAGAATAACTCAAAAAAAAACAATGGTTTTTTTCCCTGTTCTTCCAGCAATGTATTCTAGAAAAAAACGTGAAACATTTCCACCTGTTACAGAATAAAATAGAGAACAATGAAAAACATCGATGTTGGGAGGATCTTCGGGTTATTCTTATTCTTGGTCGTTTTACCTACATGTGCAGTACGTTTTTGAAAATCGCGACGTCGTCAGAAACGAGCCTTTTGTGACCGATTTCTAAATAAGCTTCAAGGTTCTAATTTTGATAAAATGATCTCCAGAGACCTCCCTATAAATTCTTGAAATATATTTTCGGATCGCTCGCCAAATAATGAGATTTATTTTAGAAACTTTTTCTTTGGCTAATTGTATAAGAGTCGACCACAGTTAGGAAGACACCCGGTATGTTACTATGCATAGGTCTGCAGAAATGAACTTGCACACGGGCGGCCAAATTCAAAGGCGCGGCCCTGCAAACGGATATCAGTTACAAATAGAAGCGTATAATAATGATAACCATTCATTATCAAGTTATAGAGAAACCTGACATTTATTTCAATTTCAAAATTGATATTTTGCCTAAGGCCACAATTAGGTTGGAACTGTGATAAACGATAAGAGCAGCGACAAAAGCAGTGCAAATTCTCTTATTGTATATTGCTATTTATATTGGAGCTTCGATTAGAGCTTCGATCTGAACATTTTCGAGTAGGCATTCAAAGGGTAGAGACGTTTATTATAGAATGTATTCAATTATCATCAGTGATTCTGAAGAAGAAATAATTTTATCTTCAATCGCTATTTATTATTAGTGTTGAATCCGAGGGGGTGACCGGCGGGAAATTCCCCCGGAAATTTAAGAATCACCTCCGGAACAATTACAAATAGTATTAATAATAGCCTACTTTTAACAAGTTTCCTAGTAGGTGTTGAGATATGATGAGTAATTTATTATATTTACAGCTGTTTCTTAATTTATTTATTTTTAATTAATAATAATTAGACTTATAGTACACATTCAAATTTATTAAAATCGAATTCCCTCCCTCCCGGCTTAAAACCTCTGGATTCAACACTGATTATCATGTCGCCAAATGTGTGCATGGGCGTAAATTTGATTTTCACCCTATTAAAAATCAATGTTACATGTTTGGAGAGTTTCATCATCTTTATAAAGATTTAAGGCAACATCCAGAAACATTTATGGAATATATGAGGATGAGAAATGACAAAAATTTTACTAATTAAAGTGTCGACATCCATAGTCAATGTGTTTTGATAAACGACAAGAGCAGTGATGAGAGCGTAGAAAATACTCTGTACAATTATCGACGCTCTTGTCGCTGCTCGACTATCACGAGCTACTCTACTCGACGCTCCAATACAAACACTTTCATTTAAAATAGTGTATTGGTTTTCTTCGCTTTGGTCGCATTGCTGCTCTTATCGTTTATCACAGCTCCAACATAATTGCGGCCTAATAGTTGTGATCAATTAATATTTACTGTTACAATCAAAAGAATTATTTTTTAAAGAAAAACAAATATAATTTTTGCAAATTAAATGAATGATGATTTTGAAAATTAATACTTGCATTATTCGTAATTCAATCAGGTACATATATATCTCATCTAGATTTGCTGACTCAATTTCATAGCAGGAAGGAAATAGGGATGAAAAAAGCGAAAAAATCGAGTTAAGCGGTATGTTTTAACCGAAAAAAACGGTCTTTGTTTTCGGTTCAGCTCCAGATTTCACTCCGGCCAAAATTTCGGTTAATTCCGGTTCGATGCCCTAATAATAATTTTAATTTATAATTTGAGCAAATAAACGTATTTTTAAATAATGAATAAACTTATGTAACAATGGTTACAGTGCAAGTCTTCCTCTATTAAATTTTTAACAATTTTCGCAATACCGGTTTCGAACAATGTCCATCCTCAGCTGCATGTCGTTTTACAATAATCGAAAAAAAACACACCAGGAAAACATGAATTTTGATCTTCCAGAGTTGAAATATACACAATGATTTACATTCTACACTATTATCATTTTATGTTATTAATTTACTGATCTTAATATCATTTATTGTTAATTTTACTTATACATCTTGTATTTGATTTTGTTCATACTCAATTATTTCTTTTGTTTGATATTAAAATCAGTAACTTAATAACATAAAATTGTAACAGTGTTTATAGAACTTAAATCATCTAGAAGATCAAAATTCATGTTTTTCTTGTTTTTGTTTTTGATTTTTGTAAAATGACATGCAGCTGAGAATGGACATTGTCCGAAACCGGTAGTGCGAAAATTGTTAAAAATTTACTAAAGGAAAGACTTGCATAGTAACCATTGTTACATAAATTTATTCGTTATTTAATAATAATTTTATATATTTCTAATTGTTTAAGGATTATTTTTGTTTTTAGCAAGAAGAGGATCAAATCAATCAGATACAAGTGCCTTGGTGAGTAGTATAACACACGATCTATCACAGTCAGCAAGTCAAGCAACACAACCGCATGACCTGTCTCCTAGTCCAAGTGGTAGTTCCTCTTTACATACCCGTTCAGAAAGTAGCCCACCACCATACAACACACCTATTAAAAGGGAAATCTCTGTAAGTCTATCAACATTCAAAAATATACAAATTATTCAATTTAGATGATTCACGTATAATAATTTATTAAAAATAATTAAAATATATTTCAGGATTCTGAACAAAGTCCCAAAAAATTAACACAAACAGGAACACAAACATCCCCTGAAAGTAACACTACTCCATCATTATTAAAAGGACATTTTTCAATTGGTACAAGTGGTACAGCAAGTAAAGAGGAGAAACTTACACAAAAATTGAATCGTATCGATCGTGCAACAGGTAAAACACGTCCAAAACGTGCCATCTCACCAGCTACATTACAACAATTACCAAGTAGTTCAAAAATCAATTATCAAATCACTGAACCAGCTAAACAAGCAATGAGTCCATCAGTTGCTGAAGCATTACGTGCAGTATTTGCTGCATTTTTATGGCATGAAGGTATTGTACACGATGCAATGGCATGTGCATCATTTTTAAAATTCCATCCAACATTACCGAAACAAGGTGCACAAGTTGTTACACGTCAACAACAATCCCAACAAAATCAACAACAACAAGATGCAGTAGTTGATAAACGTCGTAATGAATTAAGTAGAGAAGAACGTATCCGTCAACGGCATTCAGTTGAAGTTAGTAATGCTGGTAATTATCTGCATATACAACCATCAACATTAGAATCATTGACAAGATCTGCAGCAAATGCCAGTGCTAATCGTAAACGAATTGGTAAACATCCAAATATTATTAATGAAGAAACTGGTAGTAGTGGTAGTGGTGGTGGTGATGGTAATTATAGTTATCAAACTATATCAGTTCTACCGCCTGCTTTAAAATCGTTAGTTTACCTTTGGGAAGAATTGACAACAAATTGTTTACATGCAATTATGCAACAGATGGTTGTCGTAAGTCCTTCTCATAATAAGATAAAAAAGTGCGAAAAGATTGGTTTAAATTCAATCAAAAATGATATAAAAGATAAAAATACAATAATAGATGCAAAAGATAATAATAAAAAGAGTCGTAAAAAGAAGATATTACCAAGGAATTATTTGGAAGATATTGGTTTATCAAGTTATTTACAAACACCAAGTACATCAAATAATACAGCAGAGACATTATGTGAATTATGTGGTGAAACTTTTCCACATCCAGTAACCTATCATATGCATCAATCACATCCTGGTTGTGGTCAACATGCTGGTGGTAAAGGATATAATTCCGGTGGTAATTATTGTTTAGGCTGGGCTGGTAATTGTGGTGATGGTGGTGTACCGAATAGTTCATGGTATTTATTATGTGAGAATTGTCGTGAAAAATATATAAAAACGAATCGTACTACTGGTAATAGTGGTGTTGCTAATAATATTGCTAATAATACTAAACAACAACAAATTAAAAATTTAATCAAACAAAAAAGCTATAATACAAAACAATTAACATCACCATCAACAACACCCGGTTTAGAACCACATATAATTATGAAAAATAATGCAATGTTCTTATTAGATTTAGCCAGTTCAAATAATCATCACCATCAACAACAACAACAACAACATTTACACCAACAACGGCGACCATCATCTAGTTTAATGCCATCAGTATCAGAGAATAATTCACCACCATCAGACTATTCTGGACCATTTAGTCCATTACCGCCATTCCAATGTTTACAAGCCTTAGGTGCCAATTCACAAGAAGATAATGAATCGGAATTTTATGAGAAGGTTTTACGTGAAGAAAACTTCCATGAGATAACAACCGTGTCAGGACAACGACCATTATCAGAAATATCAGCATCTGATAATGATTCGGATAGTAATAAAGGTATGCGTTTTCATCGTTCTGTTTCAATGGGTACAAATGGTATACCATGGTCGAAAACTGGATTAGATGGACGTATAATTATGTTAAGGAAACGTAATAATAGTAGTAGTGAAATAATGAATGAAAGTGGTTCATCGTTATTATGTAATCCATCAACGGCATTACAAAAATTAATACCAAAAATGGATACATCATCATCAATTGTTAAAACTGAAACTGATCATAATGATGGTATTGCATTATTACAACGGCCTGTAATGCAATTTTTATTACAACAACACGATTTAGAATCATTGCAATTGGTGATGAGACAGGCATTAAGGAAGGCAATGTGTCGTGTGTATGCAATGCAAGCATTAAATTGGCTATTAAAATCTGTAACACAACCGATATGTTTACATGATTTATTATGGTGGTTTGTTACATCATTGACACCAATTGATATTGAACAAGAAACGGATGATGATAATCGTCCAATAAAGAAATTAGATGATATTGATATGAATGTTTGTGAACATCCATTAAGTGATATAACAATAGCCGGTGATTCTGTTTATCCACTCCCAAATACATTTCATTCATTATTACAAACTATTGCCGATTTAATGGTATTATTACCAATTGGTTCACCATTACAACAAATGGCTGTACGTTGTTGGGGCTTACGGTTCACATCAAATGATCATACATTTCTACATCGTTCACAAGTTTTTAATAATATCAGTAAAATCTTATCACGCAGTGAAGAAATGGAAGATTGTACAGTGTCAATGCATGAAAGTAATAGCCACCATCATCATCATCATCATCATCACCATTACCACCATCATCATCACCATCATTATAATCAATTAAAACAAACAACGTCGGTTGAATATTTAAAAGATTTCACACAATTTATTGAAATTAAAGCATCAAGTCGACAGGCAATGATTGGTAGTTTAACAGATGGTTCAACGGAGACTTTCTGGGAATCGGGTGATGAAGATCGAAATAAAACAAAAAGTTTAACAATAATTTGCCAACAGAACCATCATCCACATATGATATGTGTACATATTGATAATTGTCGTGATTTAGGCAATAAAGTCTCAAATATAACATTCTATTCCGGTTTAAATACTGATGAATTGAATAAATTGAGAATAATTGAAGTTGAACAACGTTTATTAGGCGGTTGGATCAATTGTCCAATACCATCTGAACATAATAATGATAGTATAATACGTTTAGAATTGAAGGGGCCTGATGTTTCGGTACGTGTCCGACAGATACGTGTCTTGGGCAGTATTGATGGCGAATCTTTAAAGATTAGTAAACAATATAATTCGTTAACAATACAACAACGTAATTGTGAAACGGAAACATTACGTGTGTTCCGTTTGATTACATCACAAGTTTTTGGTAAATTATTACATGGCGGTGGTGGTAGTGGTAATAGTGAAGATGCACCGAATAATTTAAACGAAAGCGGTGGTACATTATCAGGCAGTGAGAGTTTAGAACAATTAGAGGATAATAATGATTTAAAGGAGCACATGGTTGGTATATTGTTTAGTCGTAGTAAATTAACACATTTACAAAAACAAGTTATCGTACATATTGTACAAGCAATACGTAAAGAAACGGAACGTGTACGTGATGAATGGGAGGCATCATTAATAACATCAACATCATCGTCAACAA
>JAZBGW010000107.1:8552-33459 GCA_037464815.1 Mylabris variabilis
TAATGAATCCATTAGGTTTCGTTTATAGAAATATTCTTCCGTATTCATACGTTTGCTTATCTTCAGAAAGCTTAAAATAAGCTGTCCAAAGGATCGATTATCGATTGAAACAGATTTTACAACTAATCCATTTTTGGAGCAAGAAGAACAATAACTTATAATACAAACATACATCCCCATCATCAGAACTTTAAAATTTAGGCCCCCAGCAAAATTCATCTCGGATTCTTTGAAAACTTTTAATTGAATTCTATAAATTTAGTATCTATGGTCTGAAGGGGGTGGGGATAATGTGAGATATAATAGCATCAAAAAATGATTGCAATCAAGTGCTGTATGCCAGGGCTCTCGGCCCTGCTCCCTTTTGCTGAACGGTAGTTCCGCCACTGCCTATCATCTTGTCGATAAATTAGCATAATTACAAATGATTTTCTATTTCGTCATTTCGGCAAGATCACGTCCATGGGTCAATTAAGAATAGAAAACATCATGGATTATTGATTTTGTAAGAATCAAGATAAATACATGACGTGATCTATCAGAGTATACCGTCAATTTTACTCGGGTCTGAAGCCTGAAATTGTCAATAAAAGAATATTGTAAAGATCGCAATATTTATCCAACATATGTCGAAACTTAGAGTGATAATCATCGCATTATATCTAGTCGGTTATTTGAAATTTAGCCCGTTCTTCAATGGGTTTTATTATTGATATTTATAGAATATCGCCCATGAAATCTTACAAATATTTGTTGTGATTCTATTCAAGTAGCATTAATATAATTCTTTACAGATTTGTCTCATATACAAAAAAAACGTACCCACCAACTGAAATTGTTGTTAACAATTGGGTTGATATTTCAAAAGCTTTACACTTCAACGCTTTTGTTCAACCTTATTTTGTCATTTTCAATAGGAACTTAGGTTCAGGAAATATTCATGATAGTACCGAATTATGATTGAAGAAACTTTATTGTTGCATTTGTACAATTCTTATAAAACCTACACCAGTCCCATCCTTAATGTTGTAATTGTAAATTTTCAACAGCAGTTCTATTATCGACAATTTAATTGAGGTAATTTGTTGATCCGTTATCTGAATTGGAAATGACTCACTTGTTGAGCTGTAGATCTTCGGAATTTACATTAAAGTTAGTTTTAAATATTACCAATTTTTATATCTCTAACAATAAATGAGGATAATTAAACTCTTAATTAGTGTTGCACGTTTTTCTTTGATTATCAACGATTTTAATATAAAGACAAATTCGTTTCATGAGAATTATAATCAAAGTTTACGAAACAGTCATTAATTTAATTTGTTCTTGTTTGTTTATTAAGAACGGTTAATTAAAATTAATAATGGCTGTATAAAATTATCCAATATCCAATATTTTCGTGTTCAGGGAATTGATTGTGTAGAGGGTGAATAATCGCCCTATTTACTAAAAAAAAAAGATGGAAAAAGATGAACCATTTCACACCACAGTACATTTTTTAAGGGATAGTTAAAAGTTTCCAGCATGCTTATTATATAACAGGGCTCATTTGTAACTAAATACGGATCACCAGCTGACAAAATCTTCCCAAATTTAGAAACCATTCATCTTCATCCTTTCATACAATTTATTCTGTACATTGAATACTAACGAGATCTATTTAATGTTTAAAATACATTAAATTACCGTGACCATTTTCAATGCCCTAGCCTATTTGTTGAAGATTTGTAGCTCGACCGTTGTAGAATTTTATTAAATAGGGTTCTTTAACTTCATCATTCATCACCGTAGAAGTTTTGCATTGTTATATAGAAAACTGAAAATGAATTTTCTTGTTGTTACTACTACAAAACGGTAACAATAATAACTATTTTACAAGATAATAGAAACTTCTAAATTCTTTCTTCAGCTTATTTGTTACATACTCACAATCAGTGTGAATCTCGTTTATGTTCCATCAAGCTTTCAACATCTACCTGTTGATTATCACTATAATTTATTTGAAGCTCCGTTATTTTGTAACAATTTCTCGAGTCGAAATTTCAGCCCTATTCTGATCCTAGTCCTGTTTTGATCCAAAAAATTGTTATTCTATGGTCCTCGCTTCACCCTAAATGAAAATTCGTGAACATCACCTCGTTCTGAAAAATATCTATCCCGTCCTAAATAAAATTTTGTGGGTTTATAAGTCTAACATCGTCTTCATCCTTTTACTTTTCTGAAATACAACTTACGAGTTCTGAAATTAATCTGTTACTTTCGGAACTAGAGTCGGAAAAGATGTAGTATTATTCACTTTGTTAATAGCGCTAAAAAATCAGTTAGTAAAAAAATTGAAGCCTAATTGATATATTTCGTTTGGTTTTCCATTAAAATTTAGCGTGAACCGTTAAAACCGCCACTTATTTAGAAATAGAATTGTTAGATAAAAGCCGACATTTAAAAATTAAATTCAAATATCCAACACGAAAGAAAAAATCGAATAAAATGAACGAATCCTGTTGTTCTATATTTATAAATGTGGAATAATTAAGGAACGTTTTTAATTTAACGTTCGCACGTCCGGGCGGAAATTCAACGTTTTTATTTTGTATCCCTGTTCTTTCATAACTTTCCAGGGTAGATGAGTGTGAATTTTTGTTAAAATTTAATTAGTTTAGTGTTAAAACAGAGTAGGAATAATATTTCGCTCTTCTTGCCTTATCGATTTTTGATTGTCGTATAAAAACGAGCTGACGTTATAAGCAGACTTTTCAACATTTTATCGTAAATCAAAATTAACGTTTCAACGTTCGAAATGAGAATATTGTCAACCTCTAGTGGCACTCTTTAGAGGTATACAAACGAAACTGTTTCCTGTGAAATACAGTTTTCGTGTGGAAAATTCCATTAATTTACAATGCCATCAGTTTGTTTTATATCAAGTGACATTCTTGAGATGTGTAAGTTTACACATATCTCTAATTTTTCCAGTGACATTGACGATATAAACAGTGATTCATTACATTTGGATATTTGGGACCATGACGATGAGAGTTCCGTATTGGAGGCTGTCAGTAAATTAAACGAGGTGCGTGGCGTACGCGGCTTAGGACGTTTCTTCAAACAAGTGTGCCAATCGGCCCGACAGAGCTCCCAAGATGACTTCTTAGGTTGTGTTACAATACCGTTACAAGATATCCCATCAACCGGCTTAGAGGGCTGGTTTAAATTAGAAGCTCGTTCACAGCGTAGTTCCGTCCAAGGTAGGATACGTTTGAAAATGTGGCTGTCAACACGAGAGAATCGCGGCGGATCGGATGATGATAATTGGGCCGAATTGATACAGCACGAGAATTTGTATGCAACATTTATTGATTATGAATTGAAGAATTGGACGAGAGAATCGTGGACGTGGAGCGGTGACCTACCCGGTCCGGCATTGACAATTCTACATCAACATGCTGTTCAGGGTGATTTAACCGAACTACAAACGGCAGTGGCACGATTTGTAGCAGCTTGTCGGATTTATTTGAAACATCCCTTAGATCCACGTTGGATGCTACAGTTACTGACTGATATAGAAAGTTCATGGATGAATTTTAATTTAACAAGGGAGGAGGAGATGTGGTTAGCTGAAAAATTTACAGCAATGCAAGGTATTTTTACAATCACAGATAAAAATTTAGAGTATTCAACATTAATTTTAATTGGATTTAGAACGATGGCTACAACAATTACGACACCATCGGCAACTATTTCCAGCCCTTCATCCACCATCCCTTGCACGACTCGAATATGTTTTACGTTGCTTAGCTTACTTGTCAAATATGGTAAATTTTATTAATTAATAGAGTGAAGCGTGATTGTTGTACATTGGGGAAATTTTACTTGTAGAAAGCTTTCTGGAAATGTTGTCCTTTCAATAAAGAGATACGTGGTGAAATCGTGGCTACACTACGTAAAGGTACACCGGAATGGTTTGCTAATCTCAAATCGAGCATCATGGATGGAGATGAGTACGATCATCGATTTGTTGATTTTTGTTCAGAAGTCTACGTCCACCTCCAACAAGGTTTATCCCATTATCATCCACTGTTTGAAGGGTATAATGTTTACACGATAAATGTAATCCCAGTTGTTATTATTTTAACGATTTTAGAACGAATGGCATTCCGTATTTTTGCGTAGTTTTCAAACAACTCGACAAACTTCTATCCGATGAAGTTATAGCATTTCTAAATCAAAACGAGCATCCTGACGCCGCTTATAGTCGATTAATATTTTCCGTGTATCTCGAAGTGAAAGATTTAGCCTCGTTCCATCAGAGTCTACCGTCAGGTGGTGATCATAAATTGCTTTTAGTCCGCTGTCATGAATGGTTTGAACCATCAGTTAGTTGCTGGTTGCTTGTTTGTAAAGCTAAGGCATTGCAAAGGGTAAATGTTTGTGTTTTATTTTAATATTTTGATATTAATTTTTGTAAATTTATAGGTACGAACGGCAATCGATTTACAAAAACCTTGTGAAGGTGAAAAATTAGTCAAGCATAGTTCATCGGCCGTAGACGTTGTTGCAATGTTCTGTCAATTAAGGGATTTTTGGAGACTACTCCAATGGCCTAAAATCCATTCAATTCCATTATTATCACAATTATTGGATTGCATCTGTTCGGCTGCCTTACTATATGCGGACATTACCTATCAAGGACTAATGGAAACTGGTTATTTTGATCGTTTAGGGCCGTTTAAAGTGTGCGATGAGATGTGTATTGCTGCTAATAATTTAGAATACGTTTATAAATTTGTATCATTATTAGAGAATTATTTCGATTTTGTTACATTAGAAACGATAGTCTCTGAAGTTCAATGTGCAACATTAACAAATCAATTAGATAGTACGCTAAGTCAATTTCAAGTTAGAATAATGGATATAATAAGGCGAGTCGGGCCGCAGATGCAAGAAGCCTTGAGGAAGGCCATGTTTCATGTAGCTTGGTCACCAGATACACTACCGACAAGTCAAGCCGTCGAGCCACTTTTCGAATATCTGCACACGCATCTGTACTCTTTGAATATATCACTATTGCCGCAGAATTTCGAAAAAGTCCTCTACGAAGTAATGCAAATTAAAATTAATTATAATTGTTGTACTAAATTTACAAAATTTCTCAGATATGGGAGTACACGTTGAATGAATTAAATCACCAAGTGGACGGTGGTGCAAGTAGTGAAGAGATGCCAGCCATGTTCCATGAACGTTTACATTCCGCATTAGAATTAATGGTAGATTTCTTCCATTCGGATGGTAATGGTTTAAGTATTGAGACATTACATTCACCGTTATATTGTCAAATTGAGCAAAGACTGCAATACCATCGCACCGATACAGAAACACTGATTGAAATCTTCTACAATCAACGGCTACAAGATCAACTAAACACAACAGCATCACCATATGGAGTATTAGCTGTACGAGCCTATTTTAATCACGATTCACTTTGTGTTGAAGTAAATTTTTAGAAACAAAGATTCATTTTTATTCGTTAATATTGATAAAATTTTCAGGTGTTACATGCCAGGGACATAATTCCATTAGATCCGAACGGTTTCAGTGATCCATTTGTTATCATTGAATTATTACCGCATAGGGTATTTCCACATTGCAACGAACAACAGACAAATGTACACAAGAAAACTTTACATCCAATATTCGATGAATGTTTCGAATTTAGTGTATCGTTGGAACAATGCCGTTCACCTGGCGCTATGATTGCATTCACCGTTATGGATCATGATGTTTTAACAGCAAACGATTTTGCCGGCGAGGCATTTTTGGCATTAGGCAGTATACCTGGGGTGGCTGATATTACCGGTGTTGAGAATTTCCATGGACTTAAGCCGGTCGAATTGGTGCTTATGCAACAACATCAGAAAAGTAAATGATTATAGTACAAGGGTCGGCCCAAAAGTAATGCACTGACTCAAACTCGAAAAATATTTATTGAAGGAGATGCAAGTGATTACAAGTTTTCAATATAATCTCCTCCCTTAGCAATGCACCAGCACCCACATTTCCCTTCCGAGGTCTTCCAGCGTCGGAAAACGCACCCCTCGCAGGGGTTCCTACAGCTTGGGGCAGAGATCAAAGTCAGGTGGGACCATTTTGCAACATTCCTGGACGCAGCTTACGGATTTTCGAGCGCAAGACAAGTACGCTCCAGTGACACTAGCATCTAACAGAACTCGATCGTTGGCAAAGATCTTCATTTTTTTCATTATCGGAAGTTGGCGAGCTTCCCTAAACATCGTGTACCACCTCTGTACTATGCAAGGACTCACAGTAAACCTTCTACACCCTTCTTTTGAGGCGGCATGAATTTAGTTGATCTTCCGAATTTTTATCATTTTTCCTTTAAACGAATACCACTACCCCACTTAAGACTTCAATCTACACCCTAACGCTTCGATCAACTGTCTACTTTGCCTGTAATGCCCGCTAGAGCGCGCTGTGCATTACTTTTGGAGCAAGCCTCGTATCAATGAGTAGAATTATAAAATATTATCGATTCTTTTTTAATTTTTTGTATTTCAGATCATCCTATTTTACAAATTTTGGAATCTCGCATCAATGACCGATTAGCTACCGAATTTGTTAGGAAGCAAAAATTGAGATTTGCCACAAAATAAAATAACAAAACTTACTGATCAAGATGTATGTATATTGCTTTTTTTTATAAATAATCTCTTCCTCTTATGAGCGATCAAATGAATATTTGGCGAGACTATTTTTTCTACAAATACACACTTGTTAAGACGAATTGATTGAATTTTCTGTGGAAATAAACTAAAAACTCTACCCAAAACAAATTATCCACAGGTCGTGTAAATAAAATTATATAAAGTAATCTAATTGATTGAAATATTTTTCTATATTGCCATTATAATTGATGATCGCAGTTAAAATTCATTGGAATTTTTATCGATTGGTCTTAACAAATGGTAAGATTTCCGAGAAAAAAGAAAACCTTTGAAAAACTTTTTCTATAAACATAAACTTTTCTATAAACTGTTATTATTCATAAATACTATTAACTGTTACAGTATCTTCATGAGTAACGGAAGATAATAACAGATAAAATATTTCGGAATACCATCATATACATATTTATATAAATATAAATAGTTGTAGATTTGTTACGGTGCGAATTAGTGAATCGAAAATGCCAGGTAATCTTCATAGTTTCAAATACCACACAGTCGGTTTGTTAAAACGAACGATATCAATATTATGCCTGGCACTATCAATAAATCAGACAATCTACAATTGGAACCTACTCAATTATTAATTTCATATCAAACTATATATTGAAACTGGCATTTTAGATGAGAAATTTGATGTTTATAAATAAAATCTCTTATTATTATACTTAATTATTATTATTATTATTAAGAATCTACGATTGCCATCAACTTTACATACAAACCATATAATTGATTGTACTGTTTTAATATCACAACAATATTGACTGTGTTACTTTTAATTTTCGTTATTCGAGAAATAAGAAAAAAATAGATGTTTGTAATAAAAAGCTTAAAGAAATGTTTTATATATTCACGTGTTATTTTACATAAAAGAGTTTATTGATAATTGTATAAAAAAAAAATTGACTTTATACTGTATACACCATCACCTATACATATCTCTGCACAAATCAGTTCTTTCTTGTAAGGCAATCTTTTTGGGCTTTATTTCTTTAAAGCTTTTAATTGTATAATCTACATACATAGAGAGTATTTGCAAGAGAAGAAGCTTTAAAATGCTTGAAAAACAACAATAATAAAAACAAAGAAGCCTGCAATTTTCACCCTAAAATTCAATCAAATTTCTTTTCTTTTCTTTCTCCAAATTCACCCTCCCATTAACGAGCTTAATGTACTGTATGTCAATTCAAATCAAATAATTGAAAAAAGAATGAAATCAGCAGACATATTGTATTCTACATTTAATTAATGTGATATATCTTGTCTTTGTCTACCAACAATAAAATCTTGGAAAATATATTATTGTCTTTGTTAATTAATTTATTAATTATTTGTTTAAAAACGAGGGCACGAAATGGTGGATGCGCCGGGAGATACAAAAATTATTTTCTTGTTCGAGCGCCCAAGTTATAAGCTCTATCACACATACAGTGGTGCCAGACTTGTGAATTTCTACAATAAATGTTCGGACATTAAAATGTTTCTATTGTTCTACGAAACATTTATTATCGTATTCTAAGGACGAGGACACAAAAATTCTGTATTAAATCCGCAGATGCGAATTTTGCCCCGAAAACTTTAGATTTTAATAATTAAAAGGAAAACGACTCAATTTTACCAATAATAAGACAAGTAATTACCGCCTTTACCCTCCTTTAGGGATACGCTTGAGGCTAAATAAAGAATATTTAAAGGCTCCAGAGCAGAGACCATTATTAAAGGATCCACAAAACGATAAAATACTCAATTGAATTATTTACACAGGCATTTTTGTCTAATTTACTGGTTCTATAGTATAATTTGGCAACATTGAGAATTTGTCAATTTTTCAGCATGTCCCTTAAAGGCCGAAAGAGGTCGCTCACGGCTAGCGCCATTGCCACATTTTCTTCAAGTGTGACATAGGGAACATGGCAAAATATTTGCAGAATTCAATTTTTTCAAGTGTACCTATTATTCCTTTGTAAACTTTTTTATTCTTGTAACGTTGTCTCTAACTTTACAAAGAACAAAATGTGTCTGTGTAAATAATCTATTAAATGCAAGTTCAAAGATAAATTGCTGCATCTGCCAACATTGTTTGCTCCCACTTTTGATTGTACGGTTAAGAAAAGATGACGATATATAAAATAGTAATACCTGACAGAGATGATAGCTTTCCCTACTCTGGTCTATGTAATCGGCCAATCAAACGAGGAATTTTGTGAATTTAAACTTTTGATTGTCGTTATAGTTTGTACTTGTCTATGGTTTGTAGAATATTTTCATAAAAGTTCCTACTAGAAAAGCGAGAAGATTGTAATTTTTATTCGTCAATTTTATTTAATTTTATAATTAGTGAAGCAAGTACAATTAAAATGACTCCTAAATCAACAAAAACACCGAAACAATTGGTAGACGACCACTTTAAAGCAACTAATGTGCCAGACGAATATAAAGAGGAAACTGCAGAATTATTGAAAAAAATGCTCTCCCATGAAGCCTACGGTAATCCAAAGTAAGTTCCAATCTGTTAAACTTGAAATTGGGGAAATTTTCATTTATAATTACTTTTAATGCAAGTTATAAATGGTCATTGGATGATTTCGAGATTGGTAAAAGATTAGGTCGTGGACAATTTGGTCGTGTGTATCTTGCTAGAGAGAAAAAAACTGGTTTAATGATCGCATTGAAGACAATAATAAAGAAAGAAGTGGCTGAAGATCGTGTTGAACGACAAGTACTCCGAGAGATTGAGATTCAAACCCATTTAAAGTAAAACTATTCCATTTAAAATCCATACAAACATGTTTTTTTTTATTGATTGTAGACATTCGAATATTTTACAATTATACTGCTGGTTTCATGACGATTTCCGCATTTATTTGGCCTTAGAATACGCTGGTAAAGGTGAATTGTACGGCCATTTGAAGAACAGCCCTAATGGGCGTTTCGATCCACATCGGTATATAACACTTTTTTGTGTCTCTACTAATAATTTTCTCTTTTTCAAAATATAACATCTGCAAAATACGTTTATCAAGTAGCTGATGCATCTACAATACTGCCACGAAAACAGCGTGATTCATCGGTATATAAAATCTATTATTAACGTTCACCGATAATGTGAAATTGGCTGATTTCGGTTGGTCGGTACATGCACCATCGTTAAGACGCACCACACTGTGTGGTACATTGGATTATTTGCCACCAGAAGTAGTCGTGAATATAATGAATATGTTGATAATTATGGTATTTAGGTAGAATTAAAATAAATTGGAGGATAATTAAACAATTTTTAACAATCAATTTTCAGGTATTTTATGTTATGAATTTCTAGTACGCTGTCCACCATTTGAAAGCCGATCCAGTGAGGAGACTTATCAGAAAATTAAAAGTGTTGCAATTAAATTTCCCGATTTTATGGAAATAGGAGCGACCGATTTGATTTCAGAGGTATTTTTAATAGTACAAGTGAAAAGTTTACAAAATACAACAATATAACAGAGGATGTACGGAAAGAAGAATTTTTATGGTGTTTCATATTATATAGAGGGCGATTTCTATAATATTTCAAGGATTTGTGGTCAATGACCGTCCATTTTTTGAATTTATTTCGTTTCAAAGTGTTAAAAATTAAAAAAAAACAGTTGTACTAAGCTACGGAGTCTCCTACTTTAGCAAATTGGTCTCCAAATGCTACTTTATAAAGTATCAGATTTTGGCTCATCTAATACGAAACACTGCAGAATTTGCTAGTTGTTTGTGGTTTTATTTGTATGTCACCAAAATTTGGCACCCATTTCTTTACAAATTTGCCTGCATCATTTATGTATACTTTACATTAATACTGTTTTTTTTTTGTGGTTTCAGTTGGTTGTTCTAAAAAACGTCTAACTTTAAAAGAAGTAATGGTTCACCCCTGGATTGTTGCAAATAAGTAATCTTTGTTTTTCTAGTCGTTTTTTACATTGTAATTTTTATCTTTTAAGTAATTATTGTGCATGTTTTATTAGTATTATTGTTCTGTAGTAGTATTATTGTTGCGTAAAATTCTTGTTTTTATACTAATGTGAAACTGGAAAATATATTTTATGATTATCAATTGTAATAATCGAAATTCTATACTTGTATCCAACCCCTTATAATAATCCTACCATAAAGTGGGAACGTAAGTCGTAGCTGGATTCATTTGCTACTAAAATTTCTGAGTGTTTTAACTGGAGATAAATTCTTGCTTGCCTCAGGGTCGATTTCATCAACGCCTGTTAAATTTTAACGAACAAATAAGCTATAGAAACAATTGTTTTTAACTGTTCATTAACTGAAAGTCTATTTGATTTTTCAGCTCAACACTGTCCAACAGCCTGAGTCTGATTTGAATTTCTGTGTTTAAGAAAATGCAAATTTTTGCCGCATTGGCGCTACTTACCAGCGTACTAAAAGAAAAAGCTAGTATTTCCATCTCTACTTTACTCATATTGTTTAGTTCAACTGTATGACTGTAAAAATAGAGACAGAAATAATAGCAATTTCTTTTCATGCAATGATAACTAGTGTCAATGCGGCCAAATTTGGCATTTTCCCAAAAGTTTGCTCCTTGTGAAGAAGCCTGTTTGACAGCGTTGAGTTGAAAAATCAAGCAGACCTTGGTCCCTATATCAATTATTTTTTTAAAAAACGACGAATTTAGCTTGTATGATCTTGATTTGGATTTCAAAAGTTAGTCCATGACCTACTAGTCAAAAATTATTTTAATTAAATGAAATTCAATATTGTCTCAAGTTGTAGAGATAAGAAAGTGATTGATAAATTGCTAAAATATTACCAAGAATTAATTTTTACTAATGATGATCATAGATGGTGCAAAACAATAACTTGTTTACAATTTTGATTTTACCGCATTTATTGGAACAAATATGGTTGCCTATGACGTGATCCAATAACTGTAATTATGCCTTGGAGCCGACGGAGTCTGCGTATAATTAATCGACTGGCAATAAAGTCTATTTCTCGTTTTTAGGTGTTGTGTATATATATGCATATATTTGTATATATGTGTTTGTGTAAATTTATCAATGTTCATATAATAAACGTTCAAAAAATCGTCAATTTACAAGAAGAATTCTAAAGTGTAAACGTAATTATTGTTCTAACCTCAAAGTGAGCATGCATTGGCGCCCCATTTAGCACACCGCAAAACACGCAAACAACAAATTGACTAGATAGAAATAAAGATTTCGGTGATAATAACAGTGACGACGATAGCGCGCCGAATTCGTTTATCAGTCAATTTGTTTTTCCACGTGCTGTTATCCATCATCAACGGCGGATAGCAATCCAAATAAAAAAAACGGTGGATTTGTTGAAAATGCCGGCATCTACCTTGGAACCAGTGGATGCCGCCTTACGTTCAGCATTAGGCAAGACTGGTGATAATTCGAATTCGTTGGACATTGCCGGTACGAAAGCGAAAAGGGCGTTATTAACTGATGTTGAATTCGAACCAGCCGGCAGCTATCAAAGTACAATCCTTGATAAACTCAAATCGAAATATGTAGTGTTGAAAAATACGGATAATGTACAGAATTGGTACGTAGCCATCAAGTAAAATATCTCTTTAATTTTAACAATCAACGTAATTAATAGCCAAATTGAGAATGAGAATGGTACTGGGAATACAAATAGTAATAACAACAATAGTAATGGTGATTGTGGTGGTGGTGAGGAAACATTAAAATTACCAAAATACGAATTGTATCCATTTGAAGCCGTACAGTTGGGTTGGAGTAAATGTGATTGGTCTGTTGGTGCTGGTATGATCAATATGGGCAATACATGTTATCTAAATTCAACATTACAAGCTCTATTCCATGTACCGGCATTAGTTAATTGGTTAATTTCAGATAAGGACCATTCACAAGAATGTCTAGATTCAGGTAAACAATACTTGATTCTTTCTTGAACGTATTCAACTTGAATCCAACTCATTAAAATGCAAGAGATAAATATCAAACAACCCACGCAATTCCTTTTTTACTCCAATTTCTTATTTATTAATTAAAGATACCACAAACGAAAGTATATAGGCGATATCCATTGTTTTAATGATAAATCGATAAATATAATCTTTATTTTTTTCACAAATAGATTGATTAATATTTAAAGTTGTATTTCCCCTCTAATTATTGACACATATTTCCCGCATATATTTGAAACTATCAATTGTTACCAATATAGTCGGCTGTACCAATATAATATTTTGAAAATTACCGACTGTTTAAATAGTTGTTGCGATGGTGCCAGATCTACCAATTTGTCGGTAAATCAACTGCATTAGGCATTATTTAAAATTTTCTGTTTTCCAGGTGGTTTGTGTATAATTTGTGCAATGCGAAAGACCCTTCTGGATTCCCAACAACGTAATACAACCACAATCCGTCCATTATTAATCTACAATAAATTACGTTTAGTGTGTCGTAATTTGATACCTGGCCGTCAAGAGGATGCACATGAATTTTTACGTTATTTAGTTGAAGCAATGGAGAAATCGTATTTGAGTCGTTTCAAAAATCATAATGATTTCGATTCGAAAGTTAAAGAAACAACACCATTAAATCAAATATTAGGTGGTTATTTACGTTCAACTGTTAGATGTTTAAAATGTGGACATATAAGTACAACATTTCAACATTTTCAAGATTTATTGTTAGATATTAGGAAAGCACAAACATTAGATGAGGCATTAGAAGGTTATTTTGCTAGAGAAAAATTAGATGATGATTCCTATCATTGTCAGTCTTGTCAGAAAAAGGTAAATTTCCTATTTTATGTTATTAAAATATGATTTTTTTTTCTTGAATAATCTTAATAGGTACCTGCAACAAAACAATTCTCTCTTGAAAGGGCTCCAATGGTTCTTTGTATACAATTGAAAAGATTCTCTGTTAGTAATAATAAAATAACAAAACATATACATTTTCGACAAAGACTGGATCTAACAAGGTATGCCAGACATCGCCCCAATGTACCATTGATCTATAGACTTGTTGCCTTAGTCACCCATATGGGACCTACTGTTAATTGTGGCCACTATACGGCTGTTGCACAAGCTCCTACTGGTATATTTTATCAATTTGACGATAGTATGGTAATTTATTATTTATTAATTAATATCGGGTGATTCACCTAAAACGAAAAGTTTTTATGGCAACTCCGATTATTTCAAAGATTTGTAGAATTGTACTTGGAGAGCATTTTAGCAAAATTAGAACCTCGTAACTTATTTGTAAGTTGGTCAAAAAACGCCCGTTTTGGACAAAAATACGGAATCTTCAAAAACAAAAGCAGGCATAACGACTTTGAATGACTAGAGGAACCTCCCACCATTGATTTCTTCGTTTTTCCCCATTGCATTCTACAAAAAATGTGAAACATTCCCACCTATTCCGGAATAAAATGGACAAAAATGGAAAAAATCAATGTTGGGAGGGCCCCCGAGTCATTTTAAGTCGTATAACGTGTATAACTCGTTTCTGAATATCACGACTACGTCCGAAACGAGCGATTTTTGACCAACTTTAAAATGAGTTACGAGGTCTTAATTTTGCTAAAATGCTCTGTAGGAGCCTTTCTATAAGTCCTTGAAATATTTTTCGATTCGCTCGCCAAATAATGGGAATTGCCCTAAGAACTTTTTTAGGTGAATCGCCCGGTATAACCGAAATTTCTTAATGTTTTTTTTAATATTATTATTATTATTAGGTCCGGGTAATATCACACCAAGCTGTGTTCAATACAAATGCATATATAATGTTATATGAGTTGGAATCGTCACCTTTTGCTCAAAAATCAAATTCAATAACAAATACAATAACACTAAATAATGGAATTAAATCACCACTAGCATCACCTGAACAAATAGTAAATAATAATAATAATAATAATATAGTAACAAAACTATCAGATAGTGGTATTGGTTATACCAGTGATAAAGTTTATGGTCCTGAATTACCTCCTGATAGAAAAATTAATGTTAATAATAGTAATAATTATAATAGTAATGATCAAATACGTGTAAATACCTCAATTATATCAAATGGTAATGGTAAACAGTATTCAGATAATAGTTCAAGTGACAGTGATTTAGAAAATATACAAAATGGAAAAACAACACAAATAAAAAAGCAGAATAATAATAATAATAATAATAATATCGATGAAACTAAATCACCATTAAATCAAAAATTACAAAATCGAAATAGTTCATTAACAATAAATCAAAAATTGAAAAATAATCAATTAGTAAAACTTAAAAATTCATCATCATCATCACCACCATCAACATTGTCATCCCCATCATCATCATCGTCTCCATCATTATCATCATCAAATTCTTCACTAACAAAGCAAACAATAACCAAACTGGTACCTTATGAAACTGATGATTCTAGTAGTTGTTCAGATGAATCAAATCATTCAACGAATCAAATAAATGATAAAATTATATCAACAAAAGCAGCGAATAGTGAATGGAAAATTACACAAACAAAAGATGTGATACCGTCACAGAAAAATGGTGAAATTAATAATAATAATAAAGCAAAGACATCTGATAATACAATAAATGAATTACTTAAAATGTCACATAGTGGATATTCAGCACCTGTACAGACGTGGAATGGTACACGTTCACAATTAGATAAAGAAATAAATAATGATCGACATGAAGATAGAAAACGTGCATTGCAAGATAATTCAGAGGAACAGCAGGGTCGTGTGAAACATCAAAAACTAAATAATTCTTATAAGTCTAATCCTGGATATAATCCAGTTCAGGTATAATAAATCTAGTTCTTTTTTTACTTCACATTAATTTGTTGTTTACTGGTTTTTAATATATTGTTTTATTTTTATTTATTTAGGAGTTTCATAATGCGAAAAATTGGAGTCGAAACGGCGGCTCCGGACATTATAAACATTTTTATAGTGCAAACAATCGACACAGACGTAATTTCCACCATAAAAATTTCCATAAAAAATATCGCTCTAGACAGTGATTAAGTATGATTTTATCTGTATAGGCAAATTTCTTGTATACTATTTACTATGTATAGTTGAATTGATTTTTTTTTAATTTGTAGATTTGTTTACCTATTTATATTTGTTTCTTTGCGAGAATTTGATTCTTGAATTTTGTCAAGGAACAGTTGTACCAATTATAAGTAATAATAACAAAAGAAAAATAATTATCACTAATAATTGAAAACAAAAAGAAAAAACAAATAGAATTAGTCCTAACACGTCGGTTATATTTTATTAGAGATATTTGGTATTTGTTTTATTTTCGGGGCTTAATGTTAACAGTGCATTTTTAAAAATACTGTAATTCTCTATAATTGTACAGTTAAGAAATCATAGTCTTCATTCATTTCATTTTTTTTTATTCTCTTTTTTTACAACAGAAGCTGCCATTAAAGATTTGACTATAATATTTAAACGTAACTTTTGTGTTTTAATTGAATCACACGGATAAAATTGTCCCATTTATTGGTGTTTACAGTACTCGTGTATTTATTTTAGAAAAGAATTAAAGAACAATTTTTATACCGATAAAAAGTATTTTAATTCGCGTACCTATATACCAATAATCACAATTTTAGGATTTCCATCAATATTTTAGGCGCGTTTTATTTAAAAATTAAAGTGAGTCAGGCGACTGCGTACTGATTTGAAACGGCCTTACCAAATTTTACAGGCATTTCAGCAAACCTGCTGATTCTCTATTTAATACTTCTTACATTGTTTCTTACTTTTAGGACTTGTTTTCCAGGGCTTGCTGCCTTTGAAGAATCTAGCGATTTTGTGAAGGTTACTTGGCAACATTGGATAATTGTGCTAACCTCCAAAATGTGCTTGCATTGTTATCGTTAATAAACAAAGGTGTTGTGTGATAAAATCTAATGTGAGTTTATAATAATTTTTTCGCCTTTTCGATTGTTTCTATATTGAAGGTAAGTTTAATTTTCCAAGAGAAATGTTTATTTCTTAAAACAATCTAATTATCTAGTGATCAAATTAAGTTTTGATCAAAATGTCCAAAGTTAAGGTGAGTAACGAATGGAAGAAGCGTGTGAAACAAGAGTACATCCGTTTGAGACAACAAAAACGCTATAAACGTGCAAATGAAGTGAAATTTGCATGGAATACGAATCGTAATAAGATGACTGAAACTCTAATTGCTGAACAGAAACGTTGGACTGAAAGTAAGGCGTATTGGACGTTATTACCGGATACCCCATCGCATGTAACATGTATGAAGAAAGCTGAAGTGATTGGTAATGAAGGTGATATTCAAGTGACACCGATACGTATCATAAATGCTGTTACACCAATACCAACAATGTACACATGGGCACCAATACAACAGAATTTCATGGTTGAAGATGAAACGGTTCTACACAATATACCATATATGGGTGATGATGTACTAGAACAAGATTGTACTTTCATTGAGGAATTAATAAAGAATTATGATGGTAAAGTGCATGGTGATCGTGAGTCCGGTTTTATCGATGATGAATTATTCGTTGAATTAGTACATGCTTTAATGCAATACCAGGATAATGAGAGAATCGATAAGAAAGATAGAGATCGGATGAAAGATGATGATAAGGATGATAAAAAGAAGAAAGAATTAGAATTTCCATCGTTTATTATTTTCCAAGCTATTTCGTCACAATTTCCAGATAAAGGAGATCCGGAAGAGTTACGAGAAAAGTAATATTTTGTAAACAAATCATTGACTTTTTCTATGTATTATTTTATAATTGCAGATATATTGAATTAACTGAACGTACAGATCCGAATGCACCACCAGAATGTACACCGAACATTGATGGACCTAATGCTGCTTCTGTACCAAGAGAACAAACAATGCACTCATTCCATACGCTATTTTGTCGTAGATGTTTCAAATACGATTGTTTCTTGCATCGTAAGTGTTTTTACAAGTTGCACCAAAGTTTGTACGTAGATAGAGAACTTATTCTAAGGGATGCAAATTTGTTTCTGAATCTAAAATGAAACAAACCGCCTTAGAATAAGTGTTGTTAGAATTAGTAGAATGGTCTTACAATTTTAATAAAGCCTGGAATTCAGGTTGTTGGTTTTTGTTGTGCTGCATTTATAGGACAACAAGGTAAGGTCTAAAGACCTTTAACGCATCATTTTTCATCATTTATTATATTAAATCATTGCTTGAATACGATTTTTTTAAAGAAAATCATTTCATCATTTTTCCTGCAGTACGATATCTCATTTTAAATACGATTTTCATATTAATTTTTCCTTTAATTGTTTTTTTAAGTGATTTAAATCGATTTTTAAGGTCTGCAAGCTTGCCATCCTGGACCGAATTTACAGAAACGACGTGGCCCCGATTTGAAACCTTTTACAGAGCCATGCAGTCCTGATTGTTATATGCTTCTGGTATTTATAGACAATATCATACTGTTTAATTTAATGTTTCTATGAAATATTAGGATTCTGTAAAGGAAAAAATGGCAGCTAAAGCGATACAAGATGAAGAATATGAGAAGGAAGCTAAAGGCAGAGCTGCTAAAGAAGCTGGTCCTTCTTCTAGTGAAACAAAAACAAATAATTCAAATCCACGTAAAATATGTAAACAACAATCCGTAGATTCTGGAAATGAAGCCAGTTCTGAAGATAGTAACGATAGTAATAAATATAAAGACGCAAATGATCAAGATCAAGTATCGACAACGACTTTATTTAGTTTATTGGGTTCGTTGAGTGCCAACGATCATAAAGAATGGACAGGATCTGATGAAAGTCTATTCAGGGGATTGCACAAGATTTTCCTCAATAATTATTGTGCTATTGCACAAATTATGTTGACAAAAACTTGCCAACAGGTTAAAATCTACTATATGATGAGCATCAATTTTATTCTAAAAATGAATCTTTGTGTATGTAGGTGTATGAATTTGCACAAAAAGAAGATGCGGACATTCCCGACGAGGAGGCAATGCGCGATTATACACCACCACGTAAAAAGAAGAAGAAACATCGCCTTTGGTCGGTTCATTGTCGAAAAATCCAATTGAAAAAAGAATCAAACAGTAATCACGTTTACAATTTTACACCATGTGATCATCCTGGTCAAAGCTGTGATTCACAATGTCCATGCATTGGGGCACAGAATTTTTGCGAGAAATTCTGCCAGTGCAGTTCTGATTGTAATTCTTTTTATTATTTATTTCTCAAATTGCTTTCTAATAAAACCAAATTAAAGGCCAGAACCGTTTCCCGGGTTGTCGATGTAAAGCTCAATGTAACACAAAACAATGCCCTTGTTATCTAGCTGTACGTGAATGTGATCCGGATTTGTGTCAAACTTGTGGTGCTGATCAATTCGATATTAGTAAAATTACCTGTAAGAATGTCAGTGTTCAGCGAGGATTACGTAAGTTTGGTTTTATCAACTAGACGATTTTTTTATTCGGTTTTAAAAATCGTAGATAAACACCTTTTGATGGCGCCGTCCGATGTAGCCGGTTGGGGAATTTTCCTAAAAGATAGCGCCCAAAAGAACGAATTTATATCGGAATATTGTGGTGAAATCATCTCACAAGACGAGGCAGACCGGCGTGGAAAAGTCTACGATAAATACATGTGCAGTTTTCTATTCAATCTCAATAACGGTTTGATATATTCCATTATGTTTATTATTTCAATGATTGTATTTTTTATGGTATAGATTTCGTTGTGGATGCTACAAGAAAAGGTAATAAAATTCGTTTCGCCAATCATTCAATCAATCCGAATTGTTATGCAAAAGTTATGATGGTGAATGGTGATCATCGGATCGGTATTTTTGCTAAACGGGCCATCCAACCAGGGGAAGAATTATTTTTCGATTATAGGTTCGATTTTTATACCGCCTGTCCCACTTAACTATGGACAGTCTATATCTCCCTCCATTCAGTCAGAATAGAAAAGGAGTTCGAAGTTATAGTAGTGTGTCGTCCAATGAGTATTAGGGTGATTAATGGATTTCTCTATCTTTTTTCGAAAATAAGTAAACTGATTGTAGCGGGTAAGTAATGTAATACTGAACTTTTCATTTCGTAATTTTCGTGCAAAAAAAATCACTTTTTGACCCCTATTTCAGAGAAATCATCAATTAAAATAAAATCAACTTACAAAATTTATTATCAGAGGTTGAGGTCAGCCGTTCATATGCCCAGTATTACATTATTTATCCGCTACTTCTTAGTTTACTTCTTTTCCATGCCACACTACAATAACTTGGAACCCTTTTTCTATTCTTTATTAAATGAAGGGAGATATAGACTGTCTATAGTTAAGTGGGACAGGCGGCATTTTTATTAATCATTATTAACGGCTATATTGCAGATATGGACCAACGGAACAATTAAAATTTGTGGGTATTGAAAGAGAAATGGAATTTTTATAATTTCAGCGAGTTTTTCATTTAGATACAACAATAGAAAAACGGTAGATACTCAATCACATTTTAATTAATTTCACATTATTGTCTATATTAAGTGTTATAATATAGAAGTAAATCAATATTTATCATCATAATGAAAACCAGAGTGGGTCAAGATTAATGTATATATTTCATTAGATATCATTCATCATTTTGTGAAGTTCGTATTTTCTTGTTCATAGAGAAAGTGATGACGTTTTTGTCTGTAATTTCCCCATTTTTCGTTTGTTGATTGATAAAGTGTGCACTGAAAATCATTTTTATTCTTTTGCTTCCACCCTTATCTTACGTATAGTGTATAAAAAAAAACTGAATGAAGTTGTAAGAGAGTAGTGAATTAATCAAAAATCTTGAAGTTTAATCGAGATAAAACTGTTCCAAAAGAACGAGTTGTAATTGTATGTTTTTCCCTATGGAAATATTCAATTTGATCAATTTTTCCGCACTGCTTAATGAGAAGGAAGCATTGGGTACAGTGTACTGGGGTCCTTGACGTACAGACCCCTGAATTCCGGAACCACTAAATGACCGTGAACTATTGTCAATTAAATTAAAAATAGTTTTTGTATAACTAGTAGAAAAAGTATGTATTTGAATCCTCTGTTGATGAAATTTACTGTATTAGAGAAATGGTAAATTAATTAGATTCCACAGTCAATTTAGCGTTTAGAATCGGCAATAGTGAGGCCTTGATTCGATTCGTATTTACTACTACTTTTTTTTTAATCAAATAATCGACTTGTTACTTAATGTCGCTGGTGTTTATCGTTATTAGACACACACGTGTCAAGATTAACATTAATAAAATAGAGACTGATGATTTTCAGTCAGACAATAGTTGGAGATTCTTAAGGGGAGGCTGGAATCCGGCCTCTGTTCGATGTTCGAAAAAGTGACAATATATTTTTTTTAATCATCGATTTCTTGTTTCTTTTCTGATATATTCAAACGCTGTAATCATTGGTGATTTGGGAGTTTCACAGTGCACCCGAAGGCGTTTTCCATTTTGGAAAATTTTCAATAAATTCGAAAGTGCAGAGAAAAATGTAGGAGCATGTCAATTTTTTTTTAAACACGCTGTTTCTACAATTTTAAAGCTAAAAAATCGTACAGCAGCTTATTTGAAAACTTATTTAAATGATTTTCCAAAATTGGCTTTGTCGGAAACCCTCCGCCAATGAATAAGCTTTCAAACAAGCTGTTGTGCGTTTTTTTATTTTTAAAGTTGTAAAAATTGCGTGATTTAAAATTTTCTGACATTTTCATCTGCACTTTAGAATTGAGTGAAAATTTTCTAAAACGAAAAACTCCTTCGGATGCACTGTGCAAACTCCAATTCAATGCTTGTTAGAGAGTTTGAATATCTCAGAACACAAGCGAGAAATCGATGATTAAAAAAAATGTCGCTTTTTCGGACATTGAATAGAGGCCGGACTCCAGGTATTCTACTCACTCGACTAGAAACTATCGTAAACATTTATTGACACAATTAAAATTCGACTTAAAGGAAATGTTACAGTTGTACCTTTGTTGTTGTTGTCGCCGTCGCAAGCGTCGTGATGGGTACAAACTGTTTCATAGAGCGCATTGTTCCGACAGTGAGATTATTTAAAGAGTTCGCCTCCACCAGTTGCTGGCCGGCCAGCGCAGGTATCAGTTAAGCGTCACTGTATCATTTATGCGATTGAAACAAGAGTAGTAGCGTCGGGACGCACTCGCCTATTATCCAATTCAACTGATAATTGTATGTGTAAATTTTGAACAAATTTGACAACATGCCAGAACAAGGTAGGGTAAATTAATTATTATATTTATTGTTTAGTAACAATACGAAAAAGACAATGTTCAGCAACACGTGGATATATTTTTAAAATCATTGTGGCATTCTTAAACGATATTTATTGTCATTGGTTCAAATTCGAGATAATTTCATGTGGTTATTAATAGAAATTTATAATTTATCGGCTAAAGTTGGTGTTTATTTATATATAAATCGCTTTAATCATCTCAGTTGCAAAAACCCATCTTATTCTTTCGTTAAGAGTTAATAGAGTGGCGCGAAAATCATAAAACACACATCTTGGGTAAATCGAATAAAAGTGAAATTGCTGTATAAACTAAATAAATTTTTTTTAACGGGAGACTTTGTTGTTTTCGTCCAAAGTTGAATTCCATTTTCATTGCACACGAAACATGAAAAAAAAACGAGATGTTCAAGTTTATTAAATTCAACTAGATAGACGTGCGTGTCGTTTAAAAATTCACGCAACAAGTAAAAAAGTTGGCCATTTTTTTCATCATTTAATTATTACTATAATTATATTCAACTATTTTTAGTTTTAGTTTATTAGACCGTATGTGAAGATTGATGACAAATTTTCTTTAACGTTCCGCAAATCGCTAAAATTGTTAAGTTGAACGTAAACGAAAATTTATAAATAATTTCCTTTATCTTGATGTTATTAAGCGAAGCAGAATATTGTATCGCTATGAAACATCCCATCTATGTTTATAAATATATTGACAGTAGAACAATGTATTCATCAGAGGAAAAAAATAGCGTTAAATTGGGGCAAATTTTACCAAGTTTATAACAGTTAAATGGGCATTTCAATATAATATTGAGAAATGTAATTAGAGCCACCACGAATTTTCCACTTCATTACTTCAATTTTACGCAGTTTGTGTGAAAAAAATATATATATCTGCCCTCGAATCAATAGGACGATCTTGGAAAATTTCAGTTTCAATCATAACAACGACTCTATTGAATAAGTCCTCAACAAAGGCGCTTCTTTATTTTTAGAAAACTTTTAAGTCTGTGTGACCTAATGAGCGTATTTAGATGCAAACTGTTTGACCTAACTTTAAATTACTATAATATACTACTTATACATACATACTTTATTCTGTCTTGCTTTCCATTATTTCCAAGACGGAAATGAAACATTTTGAAATGGCTCTTTCTAATTACTAATTCGGCACTGTTGATTGCATAATTAACGAATTTATGATTGTTAAATGTTTTGCGTGGAATAGAATAATTTTCTTCGACAAAAGGTATAATATTTATAATTCATATCTGAAATTATTTCGATTTGAATACTAAAGTGAGTATCGTAAGACAGTCTTGGTCGGCAAATGCCAAGACTCATAAGAAATCGTTATCTGCAAAGATATTGTCTAGAATATTTCCAAATTCTTATATGGAAACCCATTCTGATAAAGAAACTACTCGAGAATAATGCTTCTTTAAAAGAAGCGGTGAAAAAGTCAATTCATAAGTTTCTTGAAGACACTGAAGAAAAACTTACAAATCCAAAGACACTGAAAGCTGATTTTTCATTATTTCCGACAGCAAATAAAAGAACAAAAAAGTTAGATTTGTTATTTGATGCCCTGAAAACTATAAAACCAAGCTTAGTAGCTAGTGAACGAGTATTTTCAATTTCCGACAATATTGTGTCGAAAATATGAACAAGACTTAGCTATCGTTCAGTGGATATTTTATGTTTTTTAAAATCCTATTTTCTTAGAAAATTAGTGAAAATAATACCCGGTGATTCATCTAAAACAAAAAGTTCTTATGGCAACTCCCATTATTTGGCGAGTGAATCGAAAAATATTTATAGGAGGCCCCCTAGAGAACTTTTTAGCCAAATTAGAACCTTGTTGCTCATTTGGAAGTTGGTCAAAAAAGGTTCGTTTCTGACAATGTTGCGATTTTCAAAAACAAAATAAACAAGCAAAACTACTTAAAATGACTCGAGGATTCCTCCAAAATTGATTTTTTTCGTTTTTCTCTATTTTATTGTGAAACAGGTGGGAATGTTTCGCATTTTTCTAGAATGCAAAGGTTCTTTGAGTCATTTCTAATCGTTTTATATGTTTACATCGTTTTTGAAAATCGTGACCTTCTCCAAAACGATCGTTTTTTGACCGACTTTTAAATGAGCTACGAGATTCTAATCTTGCTAAAATGGTCTCCAGGTACCACCTTAAAAATCCTTGAAATATTTTTCGAATCGTTTGCCAAATAATGGTAGTTGCCTTAAGAACTTTTTGTTTTAGGTAAATATTTTTTTATATTTTATCTTATTTTATATAAATTAAATAAAATATTTAGCCCTATTCTATTTTTGTCACAAAAATTCGAAAACGGCTATTTTGTGGAAATATTGAATTCGAAAACCGTTTTTTCAAAAAGTAGGCTTTTGTATAAACCCTAACCGTTAACGTTACCTTTAGCTCGAGCCCGAAAAACGCATTATTCGCTATTAAATTGCTTGTACAAGCTGTTCCTTCTCGATCTGCACCCTTAAAATATCCGCATTGCTTATGAAGGCATCAGAGTACAGTGAAGATCACTGTGACACGAAACTTTTTAGCTTAAGCTAATCCGATAGTAGTCGTAATAAAGTTTGATTTACATTCAAACATTGCACTCAACTTATCCATTAAACGGTAATGCTACTTAATTCAGTAATATTGGTGTTAGTTGTTGCATAGACGACTTGTGATTTAATTAAGTGTTATTAAGTGCATCAGGAATTATAACGCTAATACATACTCGCCTTAATTAAGATGAATATTAGTTGGAATATAGGAGGGTATACCTTGTGATATTAAATTATGTGTAGAGTGTTTA
>JAZBGW010000108.1:0-18522 GCA_037464815.1 Mylabris variabilis
GCTAACAGTAGGATCACACACATTTTGATAAGTTTCCATCTGTGTAGAGGACCCCACTCAAATATCTGTAAATCCTCGCTTAGTTCAATTTAAAACAAGGCTAAATCAAGCTTCTCTAAGGAAAGAAAAACCGGGTTTAACTGAGACACTTAAATTTTGTAAAACTCGATTTAGAAGTCATCTAGATGAATCAATATTTTATCAAAACTTTGATGATTAAAGCATGTAAGGTAACGATTCCTACATGCTTTCAATGTTGGATAAAAACTGTCTTTTGTACGAATTCTTCTACCCTTTTCTATTCATTTTATACTGTCTACTACTAGAAGAAATAAACACAAGGGTGTTTCTTATCTATTTACAAAACTGATGATTCTGCTATAGATACGAAATAAAAAATTCTCGATTTCTCCCCCTCAACACTACCTGTAACGATCAGTGTGTTGATTTAAATGCAGCTTCATGCTACTCTTCAAAATTTCCAATGAGCATTTAGGACAAAGTTCAGTATGGTTGTTTTCATGCTGAACTAGCTTGTCTCTATGATCTAAAACCTGTAAGATTTCGTGTTTTTCATTGTACTTTTTATGGAATATAATTGGAAAATGTTTACTTCAGTACAATAATCACATTTGAATACAGGTTGGCCATTGTGTTCATCTTGATGGTCTAAATATTCAAACAATGTATCAAATTGTTTTTTGCATATTGTACAATCATAAATATTTCCAGTTTCTTCGATTTCTGGTAGATTATTTTGTATTTTATTTAGTTTACTTTTTAAAATTTCATCATATCCTTGACAATCTAATCGAAATGAGTACCATTCGTTTATTTTATTTATACAATGTTTGCAAAGAACTGTTGGTAATTCATCATGTTCTGTTATCTGTAAAGTTGAAGAATTTAGTTAATTATAATTGTTATTTGTTGTAGTTAATGAATTAGATTTCCTTACCGTAATATTAACACACACTTTAATTTTATATTGTAAATTATTTAAAAATACAGACGATTCTAATTCATCCAGATTTTTGTTTAAACATAACCTACAACAGGACTCCATTTTTTACTGTTATTAAGTTATAAATGTTATTAATTTAATAAAATAATAGAACACTTATATTTAAATTGCTGTAATTGTTTATAAATGAGCAATTTTCGATTATTTTTATTTAAACAATTTTTCTATTCTTCAAATTTTAGATTATGCGCAGTGTATGACAAATGTTCGCGCGTAAAGGTGTCCATACACTATCAGTTAATATTTGTTTATTTTTAAAAATACTGTTATGAAGCTATAATTGTTATTAAGCTTGAAAAAAATACCAGAATTTTAATATTGGAAAAATTATTGTTTGTTAATAAGTGGTGTTTTAGAATTATTCTATTAAAACAAATTATTTCGTTTAGAATTTGCAGCGCATGCGTTATAGACAGCATGCGCAGTTTTCAATAAAGTTTAAGCATAAACAATCCATACACTATCAGTCAAGACGTATTCAATTTTTATCAACTGTTAGTTTTCAAATTATAATGGTGGTTTGTTGATATACTCTTCAACGATTTTTGTTTATTTAAACAAATTTGTACTTTTCTTAATTTCTGAAGCGTGCCCTTTACATCAAATATTGTCATAAAGGGTCCATAAACTATCAATCATGCAACTTGTGTATACTGAGTGTACCATATAAATTGACACCAAAGTATGTGCATTTATATTTAAAACACGTATCAACTCCAGGATTTTTCTATTATTTTTTCTTATCTGTTCCTTATTGTATCACACTTATGCTAATTCATTCTTTTTTTTTACTTAAATTATTCAACTGTTTTTAATTTGAAAGTTTGCACGGATATACATATAGTTGTAAAATACAGCTGTACAATATATTATATACCGTACGTATTAAAAGTTTAATACAGTATTGAGTAAATAAGGCTCCGTTGAGATAATTTTTACCGCTTTAAAAGCTACGCAAACGTAAAATCAAAACGAAAAATAGGAATTTTTTTTATTTTAGGCTTAAATACCAATATTAATTATTATTAATTATTTAATTATACAGTATATTGTACAATTAAAATTTCTTTCTACAGGACTAACTCTGTCAATATCAAAATTTTGAATTTTTGAGTTGTGTAAACTTGCCTGTAAAATAACCAATAAGAAGCTAAAATTTAGGCGCGAAAATTTTAAATCACTCCTCCTAGTTTAAAAACCGAGTATAGTTCAGCCAATTTTTAAATAAAAAACGCCAAAAATACCGTACAAAATAGCTTTAAAAACATGTATTGTACAAAAAACAAAATACCATAAATTAGCTCTGTATTTCATAAAATGATAATTTATCATTTACATGAATTATGATTTTTTTTAAATGAGTTTATCCTTCAATTATTGTTATTGTATTATAATGATTCATTACAATAATACTTACGTTTAATCATCACCACAATTCAGTTGCATTTAAAATTCCAACTAACACAAACATTGTTTCTTGAGTGTGTTAATTAATTAAATTAAATTAAATTAAAAAATATTATTCTACAGAAATGAGTACTGCTACCCCATCAACAAGAACAACAATGACAAGTATCCACAGTGATGGCATCACAGAGATCCATGAAATGCCATTCAATGAGATAATACGTCCATTTCAATCGATTCTCGACAATGATAAAGTTGAATCATTAATGAAAACATTATTAGATCGTGAAAAACAATCCGAAGTACCACCAATTGATGTCTTATGGATAATTGGCCGTGAGGGTGGTAATTATTTTTATAGTTTCGGTGGTTGTCATCGTTATGAAGCTTATAAACGTTTAAAATTACCAACAATTAAAGTGAAATTAGTTAAATCAACAATTGATGATTTGAAATGTTATTTAGGCTCTAGTACACCGGATTTAAAATAATTCCAATTGGTGCAATATATCTATGTGTGTGTGTATGCATATATTAAATCTGAGCTTTGTAAAATTTTATAAAATTATGTACATAAAATAAACCCGGCATTTTAAATAAAATCAAAATGCAATTTTTAATTCCAATTTTGAATCCTTAATTTATATTGTACTCGTCCGTATTGTGGTTTTTTCGTATAAAATACGGCTTATACGCCTTCTTTCTTGTATAATTCGTCTTAATATCACTATTATCATTCTTCTGATGTTTCTTATAATCGCTTGAATTGTTGTTTGAACGTAAATGTTGCGGAATCAATCCATATCGGATTTGTATCAATCTTGTATCTAATACTTCACAATCGATTTGCATTAACGGCATATAAGTTGGATGTGTTGTATTCCCTACAAAAATCACATTAATTAAAGCTCAACCACAAAAAAAACAAATGCATCTTTACCGTTTGATAGAACTGATGGCATAATTAACGACATCTTTGGCCGTCTAGTCTTGTTATGGTATAATGCTGGTAATAGCATATGATGATCACTAAATGATACAACATAAAATGTGTCATCTTGACGATTGATTGCTTCAAAGAATTCACTATAAATATGTTCTAATGTTGGTGTAAATACTTGTAATTCATTATTAATTTCATTTGTTGGAAAATCTTTGATATTATTGTTATTGTTTCGATGATACGATACTAAATTCGTTTCGTATTTCTTCGGTTTACGTTTACGTAATAAACGCGATTTTACCGATACATTATTCTTAGGTGTCAATACTTCATTTGGACCTTTCGGCTTACCAATCCACCTATAATTAAATAAATACAATAAAAAATAAATTCGAATTTTCTAAAAAATACATCAACAAATGTCAAATGTCTGGCAAATTTTCTAAAGGAATGACTAGAGTAATAGAATAAAGTCTATTTAACAATGAATGTTCGACTGCAAATAGCAATTCATAAAATAATAAATCAATATGTCGGCTTCACGCATTGGTCCCAACGTTGGTGTAACCGTTGGCTCATGTTGGACGAATAATTTAATTAAAAAACTTCTCAACGGATGCAGGTAAAATAAGTTCCAACATGTGGATGGCTTGATAAGCGTTGACACTAACTCTTTTGTTATTTTTTTTTAAACGACAACTTATGGCCAATTTCTAACCAAATTTCCTTCGGCCAACTCCACACATTGGTCCCAACGTTGGTGTAAACGTTGGCTCATGTTGTACGAGTAATTTTTTAAAGCGTCCAGGCATTGGGACCAAACTCAGTTAGTTCCAAGCGGAGCCAACTTCGCAACCGATGCAGTTAGAATGAGATAAGTGCCAACGTATGGATGGCTAGACAAACGTTGGCGCCAACTCCTTTGATGTTTTGTTAAAAAAAAAACACCAACGCATCGCCAACTTCCAACGTTAGGACCAATGTGTGGAGCCGGTATTATTCTATTACTTTAGTCATTCCCTTAGAACATTTGCCAGACTATAATAACGTATGAACTAAGCTACGATAAGACGTAAGAAAGGCGCAACCAGTTGAAATACGGTTGTATGAACAGCCTGTATAGAAACTGTAATTAAAAAGAGTGACGTCCTTTAAATTTAAAGCACAGATATTCAAACAGTTGCTATTGGAAAAAGAGCTATTTAGGCACCTTCGATAGATTCCTATCTATTCACATAAAACTCTTTTCAATTTACTGAAAATTAACAAAAAATTGTCAAATTTTCCCATAATCTTTTTGGAAAATTGATGAAATTTTTGAAAATATCTCCATTTACATACCCTCCTGATAATAATTCTAAACATTCGGCCACTTGTTTTTCATTAAAAAATACTTCAACAAATATCAAATTTAGTAAAATATGAACCAAGCTACGACTCTATGCAATCAAAAACATGACCAACTGCATTGTAAAGCCTGGATCTACACAATACCGAATGTTAACTCCTATTATTTGGCGAGCGATTCGAAAAATATTTCAAGGATTTGTAAGTTGGCACCTGGAGATCATTTTAACAGAATTAGAACCTCGTAGCTCATTTGGAATGACTCGAGAATCCTCCTAACATGAATTGTTTTCGTTTTTCTCCATTGCATTCTAAAAAAACTGCGAACCATTCCCACCTGTTCTAGAATAAAATGGAGAAATGACCAACTTCCAAATGAGCTACAAACTTCCAATTTTGGTAAAGTGGTTCCTAGAGCCTAACCTGTAAATCCTTGAAATATTTTTCGATTCGCTCGCCAAACAATGGGAGTTGCCATAGGAATTTTTCGTTTTAGGTGACACCCGGTATATCCATTATTTATATCTACATTTTATTTTTTCATTATTGTTTTACTGTAATTCATTTTTATTGTCTTTTGTTTAATATTCCTATTGTCTTGTTCTTTGTTTTTTTTAAATAATTTTTTACCTTTCTAATTCCAATACTAATCGTGCACTTTCTGTTTGATTGATAGCAGCCGGGCACATAGTAAACGGCGAAAAATCCATTGTTTTATTATTCTCATTTCTTGTCTCATCTGTTGTCCACAACAAATTTCGACTATGATGATTTAACAATTCCGGACTATTTCCCGGATTTATATCAACTGGATTTTTCAAATTAAATGGATTCCTGTAAATATTTTTTAAAAATACAATTTTTTTGTAACATATACCGGGTGAGTCACCTAAAATCAAAAGTTCCGATGGCAACTCTCATTATTTATATATAGGCGGGTCCCTAGAGAACCTTTTAGCAAAATTAAAACCTCGTAGCTCATTTGGAAGTTGGTCAAAAAACGATCGCTTTGGACAATGTCGCAATTTTGAAAAGCAAGCAAGGCACGCAGAACTACTTAGAATGACTCGAGGATCCTCCCAACATTGTTTTTTTCTTTTTCTCCATTTTATTCTAGAACCGGTGGCGATGGTTCACATTTTTTCTAGAATGCAATGGAGAAAAACAAAAAAAAATCAATGTTGGGAGGGTCGTCAAGTCATTCTTAAAAATTGCAGCCTTGTTCAAAACGAGCGTTTTAAACCAACTTCTAAATGAGCTACGAGGTTCTAATTCTGCTAAAATGATCTCGAATCGCTCGCCAAATAATGGGAAATGCCATAAGAACGTTTCTTTTTAGGTGACTCACCCGGTATATAAAATCTAAATCTTACCGAATAAAATCTAGATTGAAACCAATTGTTACAATAAATAAACATAGAACAATACCACTTTTTAAATTTTTATGTGTTATTGTTGATTTATTTTGTAATGTATTCGTTTCATATTGTTGTAAACGTTCTTTCAATTGAGCATTCTCCAATTTTAATGATTGATTCTCAAATGTCAACTCTTTAACTTGATTCTCCAATGATGTTAAATAATCTTTCTTCTTTTTACGCGACAAACATGCAGATTCCCGATTTTTTATCTTACGCTGTTGTCGTTTCAATACTTTCGGATCAATATTCATCGATAAACAATTAGTATTATTACTATTATTATTATTATTTAAAATAATCGAAGGTAATGGTGTACAATTTGTTGTTATAGACGGTGGTGGTGTTGTTGTTGTCGGAACTACTTGTGGTAAACTTGTAATATTTCTAATAGGAACTGTTTGGATATTTTCTAAAACGACAACATTAGCCGGATTCGTCGTAGCTACCGTTACTGGTTTAATATTTGTTGTATTCTTAATCACAACAATCTTATTATTATTATTGTTATTATTATTATTAGTAATAGAAGTGAATTGTGTTTTTGGTTGTATTGGTACGCGTCTTTCCGGCTGTTGTTTGATCAATTTCATCGGTTTCGACCGTTGAATTTGCATTGGTGTTGGTAGAATATTCGATATAACAATATTAGTTGATGGTTCAGTTTTCAATTCAAATTTCATCTCCTCTACAGGACTTTGTAACGGTGAATTGCTTTTCATTGAATCAGATGAATTACCCGAATCATACGTTTCTAATTTAATATCGCTTTGTAGATTTGGAAAACTATCAGGTCCCCATTGTGTTATATCCATTTGTTGTAATTCATTTATCTGTTCGGTTATATCATCTAATTTATCATCTTGTTGTTGTTGTTGTTGTGGGGACGGTGCTGTAATCTCTGCCATTATCTCATCGGGGCTTTTATCGAAAAACGAATTCAACAGATTCATCTCATCTTCACCAGGATTCAATAATAACGGTATATCTAAATCTGATGATAATTGTTGTATGAAATCTTCATCTGATTGAAAATCGGTAAAATCTACAAACAATGTCATTGATAATTTCCAGCTTTTCTTTGATCTTGAAACGCAATATTTTGTATTATGTTACAATTACCTGTACTATAAGAATTACCACTACCACATGATTCTGGTGAACTGTTGAATTCATAATTGTCTAATGCTAAATAATCACCAGTTGTTAACATTATTATTTATTTAATAATTGTTAAATTTTTTAAAAAAGCCGATTTAGCCACATAACCAATATTCATGCTAATTGATGACGTTTTTTGGTTATAAAATTGGGATTTTTATTTTATCATAATGGCAATATTAATGTTGGCAACGAGTATTCTAGAATGTTTCAATTTCAAAATTTCGCACCAAACAACAAAAATTTCTACAAGTACTAATACAACTTTTAATAAATTTTATAAATAAATTGTTACAAAAAATAAAAATAAAACGGAAGCTTAATTTAATCTGAAAGCGACTTTTATTCATCAATAATCGAAAATTAATTTGGAGACTTCTGTGAATCTAGAACGTGTGCGTTTGTGTTTATGTTTTGTTTCATGTAAACATAAAATAGCGTTTTCGAATCGTTTTATTTCTGCTCATTAATCGGAATATAAATTTGGATTCTCATCCGAATTATGAGTAAAACATCAAAAGTGCAGTCTTAAGACACTTTCAATTGCCTTTTCAGAAAAATTTACAAGTGTAAAACTAGCTTTTGAGACATTCCTGTTTTAAATTTTTATTTGAAAAAAGACTGTTTAGTTACTTTTAACCGATTTTTTTGCCATTTACAATTAGTCTAAAAATTGAGAAACTTTTATCTTTAGCCATCATTTTTTTTTTTAGCGAATTGTGTGTATGTTGGCAGAAGGGGGAGATCCAGACACTTTTAAGACGTTTTTGTTATAAAACATCAACTTTTAGCACATTTTGCTAATGAATTTCGACGTTTTTGATAATTTTTTGAAGATTTTCGAGCTTCAGTTGAAGATTTCAGTCATTTTTATCATATATCAATATTTAGTCGACTTTAGAGCTAAATTATTTACTTCTATACTCGGTCCACGGAGATAATTGAAGTTTTTACTGACAGAAAAGTTACTAGACATGTAAATGTATCTGTATATACCAACCTGTCGATTTTAAGATTCCTAGATTGTAATGGATACAATTAGGGAATTTAGTATTGTTAGGTTCGTGTCAAGATTCAATTATGTTCCTGCACCGTCTACGATTGAAGACACGCTTATCCTCCATGAACATTTGGCAACAATGCCTAATAAATGGTGAACGATTCGAAAACGCTATTTTCGTTGTGATCTGTCAGATAAATAAATATGTCGGTTGTGAAAGTACAGCTGTTAAATAAAACGCAAAAATATAATTTTTTGCTTACAACGTAACTATTAAATATTCCATCAATGTAATTTATTTTAATTATTTCATTAAAAACAATCTAATTGAAATATTAAATGATGGAACAAATAGAATTACGTACAGTTGAACATTCAATACCGACCGATATTTTGGACGACCTTTTGACGTAAGTCATTCATATTTAACATTATTATTATTATTATTATCATTATTTATTTACTTTAATTTCAATCAACAGGCGTTTTATTATTTGTGTACCGGAATCAGCGAAACAAAACTTGATACGAATCTGTTTTCAAATCGAATTAGCCCATTGGTTCTATTTAGATTTCTACGTACCTAATGAAAGTCGTTTGAAGGCTTGCAGTATTTATGAATTTGCAGCTCATGTCTTTCAACACATACCATCCTTACAAAAAGAAATACACAAATTAGATGAAATCTTAGCTGAATGGAAAGAATATAAACAAACTGTTCCAACATATGGTGCCATTTTATTATCAGAAGGAATGACTCATGTTCTATTAGTACAAAGTTATTTTGCAAAATCGTCATGGAGTTTCCCGAAAGGTAAAGTCAATGAAGAAGAGGATCCAGCACGTTGTGCTATACGTGAAGTATTAGAAGAAACAGGTTTTGATATAACCGATTACATATCACCAGATGAATGGTTAGAATCAACAATTAACGATCAATTAGTACGTCTATATATAATTAAGAATATACCATTAAATACGAAATTTCAACCGAAGACACGTTGTGAAATTAAAGCATGCGAATGGTTTCCTGTTGCTGATTTGCCAAATAGTAAAAAAGATTCAACACCAAAAGTTAAAATGGGCGTTAGTGCAAATGCATTCTTTATGGTATTACCATTTGTGAAACGTTTAAAATCATTGTGTAACGTCCATAGGAAACAACGACAGAAATCAGCGAGTGAAGGTGATTACCATTATACCAATAATAATAATACAAATGGTAGTATTCAACGTACGAAAAATCGTACAATTAAAAACGATGATTTTGTTGGTAATCGAAATAACAGCAATAAGAAAAATGAACGTAAGCATTTGAAACGGCAATTATTCACTGATGATCAAATTGAATTTAATGCACCATCCTGGCTTAATTTTAAATTCGATAAAACCGCCATAATGGAGTGCATTCCTTGAGTTCTCCCTCTATCTCCATCAAAATTTGTGTATTTCTTATTTTAGCCATAAAAAATGCAATAAGACTATTGTTAGGAATATGTGATACAATCCATAATCAAACAATGCAATTCTAATTAATTTCGGACAAACTAATCCTATTATTTTGAAGTATTATAATTTTTATTTTATTACAACCACCAAGTCTGAATATCCCTTTATGTTTGCAAAACAATTTATCAATTGGATCAAAGTAGATTTAAAACAAATAAAAACCTACTTTTTGCGTTTATATTGTTAATTTTCTTTATTAATAACCTTCATCTGACCATGTAATGTTATAATCGTTGAACTTCTTTTTCAAAATATCAACAGTAATTTGATGGTCAGCTTTACCATAGCCTTGTGAATAACCATAAACATTAATGAATTTCTCATTTGGATCATGTTTAATACGTCCACCACCCAATACGTTTGTACGCCATTCACGAATTTGTTTCATTGATTTTAGATTTTGTAATTCTTCCGTTACTTTATCATTAATATCACTATGATACGGGCATTCAGCATAGCCGCGTACTATGTGTTTTTCTTCAATTTTACCATCACTATTCGGTACAGTTAGCTTGATTAAAATATATTTAAATACACCTTCGTTATCAATATCAACATCAGCCACTGTTGGGATTATACTTGAAGACATTCTAATTAAATTGAAGATGCTGAAAAAAGGTTAATTACGTAATAGCGGCAATCAACTAACTTTATGATAATTAGTAAAACAATTACTTATAATTGTTAAATTAAATGAAAAACACTAAAAATATGTTAATTAATTTGGCAATTATTTAAATAATTACCGGTTGTTAATCAGTCTCGTTTGGAGAAATTTTGACGTTTGACAGAAACTTGACAACATGATTTTAGTGCTTTTCGTGGCACTATATTGGTACAAGTAATTAATTTTTTTGAATTATTTTAATTCAAACGTAGCTTCAAGAATTAAAAAAATTCAAATTCTGATCACAAAACTAACAAATTCAAGCAGAAAATTGGTCTGTTTTGATTAGAATGTTATGGCTGTTATAGCTATCAACGATCTAGTGATATTTAAGCTTACCTAAATATTCTACATTGTTGTCGGTTGTAAAGTTAAAAAATAATAAATGAACACAAAATTTGATAATAAATTGTGAATATAGTAGAATAATTTTTATTGTTTCACGTTTATTTACTTGTAAAAATTTTGCATACGAAGATTTAATTTAAAACGGAATTTGAATATTTTTGTGCGTTAGCAGAAATTTGGCAACACTAGCTTAGTGATTTTAACATCAAAATGTTGGTATAACTATTTAAATAATTCTAAATAAATATTTCAAAATATTTATCTCAACAATAATAATACATAATTTTTATGATAACATTAATTATGGAAAGTAATCATTTTATCTAAAACTAATAATATTGGAATCTAGTGATATTTATTTCACTAAAGTTTCCAATACGTGTCATTATTCTTTTGTTTTAATTTGATGTATATTCAAGTTTCCTGTTTAGGATAAAAAAAATCAATATTTACTTTAACAATAATTAATACAGAAGTTAACAATAAACGGTGGACAAGTTGTAATAAAATTTGGTAAGTTCTAAAAGAATTTCTTATGGTTGTTTTGAAAAAAAAGAACTGACAGAAACTAAAATTTGGGGATTTCAATCATTTAATATTGGTACAATTATCAGAGATAATTTTTCCAAATAAATAAGTTTAGAGTTATTTTAACAATAATTAGGTAATATACGGCGATTATTTAAAATTTCGTGTAATAACATGAATTAATTTTGCCAAATAGTCGTAATTAATAATAAAATAGTGGGGGGATTTAGTGGTATTTAGTTTGGTCAAGTTTACATCACCTTTTTCTTTCTCTCTCTCTGGATCCTCTTGTTTCTTCTTTTTTTGTTTTAGTGTGTTGTTTTTGGTGTGAATGTGTGCGTGTACATCTTCATCTCATGATGGCTGCTACGTTAACCCCAGAACAAGAAGAAGTAAGTTAATTTTTATTTAATTTTAATTAAATTTAGTAATTTTTCCTTAATTAAACAATAATTAATCAATATAACCTTGCGAATAAAACAATTTTTCTATAATGATTCTGTTAGAAAATCCACCAATTATTAAATCTCTTTAAAAGAACCATTTGGTCCGGTTTTATTATTACAAGAGAGGAGGATGTTGCTGAAAGTATTTTGTTTTTTAAACATCCTACGCTTTGAATTTCGTTAAGAGGTTTTCAACTTTATTTTTTGTTATAAAATCTTAACAATTTGCAGTGTTTTCACTTTTTTTCCACTATTGTTTTCAATTGTTGACAAAAACGAATCGACTACCTGTGAGATTGTTCTGAATGTTTTTCACAGCCTCCTACATTGAAATGAAGCGCAAATTATGATGAAGCCTTCTATGTAATTGTTTAGAAATCAGAATTTAGTTTTTGAATAAACTCATAAATTTCAAATTCTGCAATAACTAATGCAAATAAACAAAATGTTAACTATTTTATAAATTGACTATTTGATTAAAAAAAATCCAGTAGCTTACACACTTTAATGATTATTAGATTGGTTTAGAATTTCCAAGATTTTCGTTGATTTCTAGATAATTATTACATCATTGAAAATTGTATTTATTGTTTGATTTTCTTTGGTTTTAATCGAACCAGGAAAACAATAAATTTTATCTATAATACACTTGTATTAGTTTTAGATAATTTTGTGGTTTTTTTGTGTGTTTTATCACAACCAACAAATTATGCACATATCTTTGATATTTTTGGGAAAATTCCGCTAAAAAATGACACTAATTGTATTTTTAATTATAAAAACAATGATGAATGAGATTATGTACATTTCTCAATGTATGCTTTTTAAATGGACGGTTTTAAATGATTAAAAATTTGAGTCACATAATAGGTGTGTTGAATTTCGAGTAAAAATTACCGAAACCGGAAACGTAAATTTAACTTTTAAATGTTTTCACTATTTTCAAGCATAATTGAATGAAACGATATTCGCTGTAATATACAGGGTGATTCATGATTACGGGCTAGTAGACTGTTAAGAATAGAACAATATGTTTTTTATTATGTGTTTAGCTTTTATTGTTGAATTGAACAGGATTTTTATATGACCCTGTTGCGTATTTCGACTTATAAATTTTGATCTTGCAGTGCTCGATTAAAAAGTGTATATCTCAGAAACTATAGCCGTTAAAAGTTTAAAAGTTGGAATTTAAGTAGTAACAATAATATATTTTTTGATCATTGTTGCAGTTTTTACTAATCTCTCATTGTTCAGCTGAAATATTTTTTTCTGGTAATTTTCAAAGTATATCTCACTTATTTTCAAGTTTCTTTACTTAATTGAATAGGAAAAAAATCGTATTGTAGCTTGAAAATGGAATAGAAAAATTCAATTGCAGTTAAGTACAAAAGATATTGTAGAATTATAAAATTTAGAAAAATAATAAACGAATTTTATCTCAGATAAGTATTTAAATTGTGAATTTTAAATCTTGAAGTAGTAGTTTTTGAGATATGATCATTTTAAATCAAGCATCTACCTAGAACTTTATTCAGAAACCTTCAAAATTAGCCCATTTTTAATGTTATCAAAGCCATAACATACAGAGTGTCGGATCTAAACATGGATACCATTTTAGCAAAATTAGAACCTCTTAGCTCATTTGAAAGTTGGTCAAAAAACGCTCGTTTCTGATGATGCGATTTTCAAAAATTTGCTACATACTTAAAATAATTTAAAGTGACTCAAGGATCTTCTTAACATTGTTGTTTTGTTTTTTCAATGCATTCTGGAAATGTTTCCAATTTTTCGTAGAATACAAGGGATTAAAACGAGGATAATCAATGCTGGGAGGCTTTTCGAGTCATTTTTAGTCGACCAATGGAAGTATTTTCTATAGAGTTCAACATTTATAAACAAAATTTTACAAATTTCACTCTGTATAACAAACAGATGTTCACATTGTTGAAATACGGTAATTCTCTGATTATAATCTCTGTGTTTGCCTATTTAAAGCATTTTATTACTAAATAATGATACGTCCACACTCTTGAAACTTTTTATCATTTTTTTTCTTCCTATTAAATCGTGTAGGTTGAAAGAATCATCATCATCATCATCATCATCATATAGAATATGTTAATAACAGTTCTCTTTTGTTTATTGTATATTTATTTTGTTCTTATTCAAAATACATTTCTTGAACATTAACAGTATGTAATTATTACGGTAAATTGTCACGTTGTAGTTAATGTTTATGGTAAATTTCATTGTAAATTTAATGGATTTGTTATTATAACCAGAACATTACTGTTGAACCAACCGAAAGAATTATTCCAGTTCTAAACTTTTTGCTATAAAATAATACAGTATACAATGTTAGCTCCAAGTGCTTCCATTTTACGAGTGCCTCATTTTATTTGTTTATTGTGGGAGATTTTGCTACAAATGGAAGAAATATTTGCCTAAATTAGAAGTATTGAAATGCTGATTCGTCATATTTTTTAAAAATTGGAATATTTAATTTTGTTCGTAAATAATTGAGAAACACATACCAGCATATCGAAGCAATTAGAGCTCTTTAGCATATCGATACACAGTGGAGTTGTTTAATTGTTTGATAGCCGAACAATTATATGTATTTTCAATAAATGAAAATCTCCGAATGTGTGGACAATTACAATGGTAAATCATTTTTATATGTACGTCTTGAGAATTTTAATTAAAAAAATCCTTCTAGGACGAAATAAAAAAGGCTTCACAATATTACAATGTGGCACATACATAAATGGTTTTTTGTTCGCCTTTTCAAACCCTCTTTTATTCTCCTTTCATATCATTTGATGGCAATATTTTTAAAATTTTATCACAAAAGGGAGTAGTTCTTATAACTAAAAGAGCTCCTTTGTGTACATTAAAACATGCCATTAGTGTGCGAATCTCAGCCTCTGTTTTTACAAAATCAATTAGTTTGATATTAAAATTAAAATACTGATGACATTTTGGAATAAAATCACAAGTTCTACTGCATTTATTATTATTTTTTTTAGGTAATTCCAACTAGTTTTAATTGTTTTATGTTAAAATCGTCGTATTTTTATAATTTGTCGTCAATTATAATGAAGGTAATGGAATTTATGTTGGCGCCATTTCGGATTTTACCCTTGATTTTTTCGATTTAAATTAGAAAAAGCGTGCTGTTAGACCTTGTAATAATCGTTATAAAATTATTATTTATTCATTTTTAGGTTTATTTGTTTTTCTCTCATTTTTCTCTTCTAGTTTCTCAATAAATATTTAATAAAAATTATTTATTGTTGTTTTTATTGTTAATTTAATGAAATAAACACGTGCATTATTCTGAAATCATAAACCTATTGAAGCAAATTTATTTTAATATACGTTGTATATATCTGTAATAAAAGATTTTTAATTAATTCCGTGCAAATTTTTATAATTAAAACTATGGTATTATGTGTGGGTGTTTTTGAAAAGCAACAATTTCGAAATTACAACAACAGGGTCAAAAGGTCGTTCCTATTAATTCTTTAACCTTGAGACTGTACAAATTTGATTTTTTTCGGGGCTAAAGCCGAACAATTTTATTATCCTCGTCAATATCATCTTCATCATCATGAGTATTCGTTTTGAGAACCATTTTAGTATAGGAGACCGGTGACATTTTAATATAATATTTAGTAATAATTGTAGTAAAAATAATAAATATTATAAATTTAAATTAGATGTTTGTGTGTGTGTGTACAATCTGCTTTTTTTCACTTCATTATTTATCAGTGGAAATCCTGTTGTGTTTATATTTTATTTAAAGTCGATGACATTGAGATGCAATGACTTTTTATTGCAAAATTCCCCATTGTGCTTTTTTCTTTTTGAATAATGCATTTTAAATGAATAGACATGAAGAAGGAAATCATCTTAATTGGATTTAAATTAGGAAAAAGATCATACTAACTATATAGAGAAGACCTGACCTCAATTTATTAAAACGCATATGTAAAGCTATTTTGACATGAATGTGTGTAGTAGCATAGTTATTAGGAATTGACACAGTTTTTTCCCTATTTCATCTCCCCTGTGAAAAATAAACACTGAAGAACGAATATGTATGTAAAATAGGTCGTAGATCGTAGATGATTTTACTCTATTATCAAGATCTTACTTAAAACCCAGTAAAGTGTTGTAGAAACGTCATGTTTTAAAAACTGATGTTCGGATAGAACTTGGATGAGTGATGATCGCCTTGGAGCATTGTATGCTGTTATCTTTTTTATCACTTACCTTCGTTTCAAATACAATACCTCTATGTCGTATAGTTGTTACGACACTGGTTTATTCTACAGTAATCATATGGTTGAAAATTTCACAAAGTATTAATTATCTAAACAAAAAATAATGGTTTTTCCAAATTGGCAATTAGGAATTTTTCGATTTGTCCCGTTAATCAATTTTGTTAGTGATGAGAAACATAATCTACGATTTCCATGAAAATTGTGGCTTTATGATTAAAATTTCCACGAACTAATCGAATACTAATAATAGTAACGAAATTATTGTAGCAACCTTGACTTATTCTTTATTATACATCTATACCAATATAGATTTCAGATTAATTTAAGCAATAAAGAAAGGGGTGAAGTATTTTTGCAGCTTTTCTATACCTGGATTTGTATTGTGAACATCTGCTTGTCAGACAGACGATTTGGAAATTTGTTGCACCGAATCAAATAAATGAGAGTTTTACACCGGAAATCCGTTTATACGTAGATGGATCATCGTCATTTGTATTTGCTGTTTTTTTTTTATTTTACTAAGAGAAGAAAAAACACTGATATTTTTAGACTTTTGCACCTGCTCTTCCTAATTTATCCTACCACTCCCCAACTGGCCAAATCGACAACGTTGATTGAATTGATTTATTTACCTGATATACAATTCGTTATAGTAACATGTTCAGAAATATCTCTCATGTTTATTTTTACAATCATTAATAAGGACGTAAATAGTAGTTTCCGGCAGAGACGAGCTCCCAGGAATAATTTCCGTTTCAAATTTTTCCTACTGACATTTTGTAATAGGGTTGAATTTTTTTTTGTTTGAGAAAATATTCATTAAGCTTCTGTTATACAGATTGTAATTAGATCTTTTTTGCAGGCAACGAAAGAATTTTTAGAGAAAGTTAATGCAAAATATCGCCGTAAAATTGGTCCTGTATCATGGTCAACGGCTGTACGTTTTTTATATGCACGTAAATTTGATGTAATCCGTGCACTTGCACTTTTCGACCAACACGAATTAACTAGACAACGTGAGGGTTTAACACGTTTCGATCCATTAAAAGAACCATTACAATCGGAATTATTAACAGGGAAATTTACAATTTTGGTAAGATTTGTTTTATATAATTGTTTAAATATTATTATTATATGATTTATTAATTGTCATTTCTGTTTATTTTTAAATAAATATAGCCAAAACGAGATTCTTCAGATGCTGCTATAGCTGTATTCACTGCCCACAAACATTTACCAGCAAACAGTACACATCAAACAACATTACAAGGTGTTGTTTATCAATTGGATGCTGCATTACAAAATCCAATTACACAAAAAGCTGGTATTGTCTTCATTTATGATATGTCCAATTCAAAATATTCAAATTTCGATTATGATCTATCACAGAAGATTTTAACATTACTTAAGGTTAGTTGGAATGTTTTTTTAAAATTTTCTCTTATTTGTTTTGTGCTATGTTTTAGAATGTTGTTTGTATGAGTGTTAACTGACATTTCTCACTGTAATAAAAAATAATAATTGTATAATCCATCATTAATAGAATTTATGAGTCATTTTTATATCACTGTCAGCTTTAGGAGAATTTTTAATGAAATTTACATATGGATAGATGATAATCTCATATAAATAATTTTTACTTTCGTCATTATTACTAATATTGTCATCACTATAATCAAATCTAAATTTTTAAGATAGTTCCAATATATTACCATGTTAACACGATTTAAAGTTCTAAAATGAATTTTTTACTTCAACATTACGTATACTTCGATAATACTTTTAGTTATTGTAAAGTAAAAAATACTTATTTTGATAATTACGTTCGTGAGAGATGATAGATTCAGTTCGTAAGATACAGGGGTCGGCAAACTGTCTAGAGAAAAGAGCCAAATTATCAAGAAGCCAAATACAGGCTGTACCTAATCAAAAACATACACAATTTTTAAACCTTACTATCTTTATATGGGATAGAGTAAAAGAAACATATTTTGAAGGATTAAAAAGGGGGAAAAATGGTTAAAATTGTCCAATTTTGAATCATTATTTGATGCCTACTGGTTAAATACTAATGTACCGTAATGTTATTGTCGAGGGTTGGTGAGAAAACAGGTGTCCTTATAAGACATCTCAGATTTACATGAATTACCCGCGATAATCTTACTAATCCACTTATTGAACACACACACAAGACATTTGATTCAAAAACTATAAAACTAAGGTACATAATACAAGAAAAATGTTGCAAAAATTGTCCAAAATGTAGTCGCCTTTGTTCCATTCAAAGCTGCGCTTTTCCCAACAAGGAGCTCTGCACGTTTTGGTAGCTTCCGAATTGCGTATGCAGCTTCAAGAGTTCAGGTCTGCAGCTGTTCGACATTTTTAACCGGCACTGGTCCAAATAAAATTGACAAAAATATGAATGCTAATAGATA
>JAZBGW010000108.1:18615-41068 GCA_037464815.1 Mylabris variabilis
ATTTTCGCAAAATCAGAACCGCGTAACAGCCAACGCCAGAGCCACACTCAACGAGTCAAAGAGCCATATGTGGCTCGCGAGGCATAGTTTGCTGACCCTTGGTAAGATAAATTAGAACAATAATTGTGGGGATTTTTATTTTCAATGATGAGTAAGATTAAAATTGGAAATCTACATTGTGATTATGAGCTACGAACTTCTAATTTTGCTAAAATGTTCTCTAGAGACCCTTCTATGAATCCTTGAAATATTTTTCGCATCGCTCGCCAAATGATGGGAGTTGCCTTAAGAACTTTTCGTTTTAGGTGAATCACCCGGTAAATACCTGTACAGATATAAAAGCTGTTTAATATCGTTCATTGAAGATAAAATTTAAGTAATTCTGAAATTTTAAAAAACAAACTAAATAGAACATGTAAGAATTTGTACATTTTGCACTTCTATCGTATGAAAAATTTCAACGAAACGCCTTTATAGTTTATTCATGAATTCTTCCAAGAAGTTGAAATTACTGATCTTTGAACAAATAGTTTAAGAAAATCGTATAAATAGAATACGTTCAATTTAAACAAATATTTAACTATAAATAATTTTGTAAAAATGTTTATAATTATAAAAATTTACCGAGAAATGTTTATTGTAACATGCAGATGTATGATTGGTTGCATAAATTCATATGAAAATTCTTTGGGAAACCTAATAAATAAATAATTAAGGAGCCATTATATTCAACATCATCATGTATAATTTTACGGCAATTGAACTGACATTGAAGTTACTAATTAATTAAACATTAATTAAACGATTAACAACCTTGAAGAAAATGAAAATATTCACAATAAAATTACAACAAATATACACAAGTATAGGTAAGTTTACTTTTAAACGGAACCAATTCTTGCTAATTTTCTTCTTCTACGTTGTTATTGTTGTTTTCGCCTCGATTATTTCGTTCAATATTAAAATTTATTCATTAAAAGGTTGTTGTTATTACGATTACGCATTTTAAATTAAAACAGAAAAAAGAATGGAAAAACACATTTTGTTTACAAACATTGTCTGGTAACGTTTATTATTATTTATTATGATTATTATATAAATGAATGAAATATTATCCTTGGATCTTATGATGATTAATCAAATCGTACGCATATTTATACAAAAAAAATGTGTTTTTTTCCCTTCTCATAAGCACGTGTAGATGCAATAATACATACCGGGTGATTCACCTAAAACGAAAAGTTCTTATAGTAACTCCCATTATTTGGCGAGCGAATATATTTCAAGGACTCATAGGAAGGTGCCTAGAGAACATTTTAACAAAATTTGAACCTTGTAGCTCATTTGGAAGTTGGTCAAAAAAGAACTAAACACGCAAAACCACTTGAATGACTCGAAGATCCTTCCAAAATTGATTATTTTCGTTTTTCTCCATTTTATTCTGGAACAGGTGGGAATGTTTCGCATTTGTTCTAGAATGCAATGGGGAGAAAACAAAATAACCAATGGTTTGAGGATCCTCGAGTCATTCTAAGTCATTTTTGAAAATCGCGACCTTGTCCAAAACGAGGGTTTTTTGACATACTTTCAAATGAACTACTAATTTGGCTAAAATGGTCTCCAGGTACCACCCTACAAATCCTTGAAATATTTTTTGATTCGCTTGCCAAATAATGAGAGTTGCCATAAGAACTTTTCGTTTTAGATGAATCACCCGGTATAATAACAACAATAACAACCACGTTATTATTTGTTATCAACTGTTTTTCTTGAAAAAGTTGTTATTTGAGTAGTGAATTTATCAAACAAGAGAAGCGTTTTTATTCCATTCATATTTATACATAATAATAATAATAATATCGTCTTTATAAATCATTCAATAAATAAAAAGAACGTAAATGTAATCAAAATGGTCATGTAGGCCAAATTCAACCAAAACATTCTTGTGGTATCTTCAATTTTTTTTTTCTTTCTCTTCGTATTACGAAACGAAAAAGAAATCATTTACGTGACAATAATTAGTGGCGTTTCACCGTTAATCATAGTTATTATAATTATTTACCGTGAACAAATTAACTTTAATACTTTTTGTTTTTATTATTGTTTTTTTTTTGTTATTTTTTTATAGGTATATATATATTTTTTTTAATATTTAATGAAATAATCAGTGAGCATCTTCTTTGAGTTTCGTCGTTTTCCGTCTAGTTTAAAAGGTGTGCATGACTCATTTCTTTTATTTTTATACCATGTAGATTTACAGTTTCGGAAGTGCGTGTACAGGATATAACATTACCTAATGAAAAACGTCTTAAAAACATACAATTTTAAATAGTTGTTGTTTTGTATTTTTATTTTGATTTTCGGCAATATTATCGCGCAGACGCTATATTAGCAGCGTCGCGGCGTATTATACACAACGACGACGGGCATCGATTTGGTGTTCCTCATAATTGTGAATCAAACATTTTGATCTGTTGCTACTTACCGGTTTTGTGTTGGAATAGATCACATATTTTTTTTTGTTTGACAAGTGTTTGAACATTGTTTTGTTTCTAGTTGTTTATATTGAGTTAGTTTCTAAATTTTTTATTGTAAATAGAAGTTATTGAGGTAAGATTTAGGATAAATTACGTAATTTTAGTATTAGCATAGCCCTTAATTTAGTTGTTAGCAAACTATAAGGTTGTATAGCTTTTTTTCGGTAATTACCTTGAACTTGGTCCTTTCGAATTGTGTGTAGGTCGTTTTGATGTCTATTGTTCAAGTAAAAAACTTGCTATTTTTTGTTTTAATTCCCAATTTTCCCTCTTTATATTATTGTTATTTATTGCAATTAAAACTCTAAGTTTATAGTGGGAAATAAATTTTGTTTATATTTATGTAGAGAATACAGAACAAACAACTCAAGTTTCTAATACAGTTTTTCTTTAGGAAAAATTCGAGGCCAGTTGTATTTCTATACATTTATCCAGGTGTGCTTAAAGGGTTTTTATTTTTGGCACATCATTTTCGACGTAGTTTTTTTCGTGTATATAGTTTTGAAACATATAAGAATATAACCTTCTTGGACCTTGACAATTTTACTACGCCCACAATTTTAATTATAAAATCTATTCATGTCACTATTATGCAGGAAGAGAAAAAAAAGAGAAACACTAGCATGTGATACAAATAATTTAAATAATCGCCCTAATATATTTTGTAGAAATGATACGACAAAGTATTTCTATATTATCATTCTATTTGTTGATTGGTAGAGAGTTCTTTAAAGACGACATAGACGACTAATGAATCATACAAATTAATTGTAGTGACACAAAAGATTCGATGATAACGTTGCATAATTACTTTTCCGATAGGGAGGGGAATATTTGCCAATTTCCTCGTTTTTTTTCCACATATAAATATTACATAAATAAAACAAATAGATAATTATTATTGATGAAATTGTGTAATTTCCATTACCGGAAAATTTAGTTGTAAATTTTCTATCCCTAATAATACTAGTACATAGTTATACTGTATGTATAGTACTTATTGATCGCTTTAGATACGGACCACCAACAATGTAATAATCAGGTCAGTAGTAGTGATTTGGTTTTATCGGTTCCTTTTTGTTTACTCATTAAAATTCCAGGTCTAATATCGCTGAAAATTCAATTTGTTTTGTCCATTATTATTTTTAGAATGCGTTTTTTTAACGGTAGATCAACATTTTAGCTTCATTAGTCGTGATGAAATATATTTTGTCCTTAAATAATTTTGTTCCAGATATTCTTCGAACGATTTCCATCCAATTAAAAGTTTAATGAGATGATTTTGTTAAAATAATTTTTGTTTCCAGGGTGGTTATCCGGCGAAATTGAAAAAGGTTCTAATAGTAACAGCACCGTTGTGGTTTAAAGCACCATTCAAGATTTTACGTTTATTTGTTAGAGAAAAATTACGTGAACGTGTCTATACAGTATCAGTGGCTCAATTATTGAGCCATATACCAAAAGAATCATTACCCACCCAGTTGGGTGGTACACTCATTCTGGACCATAATGGTTGGCTATCAGTTTGTTTGCAGTCAATGACCACACAAGAACCACCCCTACATCATTACGGTTTGTAAAATTTAAAAACACATCGGTACTTGTGTATTATTATTAATTTTTTTTTATATATAGATGGCAAAACGCCATCACCACAGAAACGTATCGGTACACCAAATGACATCGAAATCAATACATCCACCAATAACATAAATGTTGTAGATAGTTGGGCAGAGGATGCAAATTTAAATCCACCAAGTAGTGCATCTAGTGGTTTCTCCGATGATGATTCATTACATGGTGATGGTGCAGCATTTACAATGCAACAATTAGTTGACTATGTACGAGATCGTGGTAGATGTGGTTTAATGCAAGAATATGCAGAGATACGTTCACGTCCACCTGATGGTACATTCAATGTTGCTAAATCGAAAAATAATTTAACAAAAAATCGATATACAGATGTATTATGTTATGATCATAGTCGTGTTATATTATCAGAAATTGATGGTGATAAAGATAGTGATTATATACATGCGAATTTTGTTGATGGTTATAAACAAAAGAATGCATTCATTAGTACACAAGGTAAATTTTATTTTAAAAAAAATGAAAACTTTAAAATCATAAAATTTAATAGGACCTTTACCGAAAACAACGCCGGAATTTTGGCGTATGATTTGGGAACAACATACTTTAGTAATTGTAATGACAACTAGAGTTATGGAACGTGGCCGTCCGAAATGCCATCAATATTGGGAGAATGAAGTTGGTGGTGAAGTCAGTTATGGTCAATTTACTATAAAAACAGTAGGAATCGTATCAGAATCAGATTATAAAGTTACAACACTATGTCTCACCAATAATAAAGTAAATAATTAATAATTTCTATAGTAATTGTAATAATTTTATATGAAATTAATATAGACGGAAGAATCAAGAGAGGTGTCACATTGGCAATTCACATCATGGCCCGATTATGGTGTACCACATTCAGCTAAAGCTATGTTGGAATTCTTGGAACGTGTCCGAAGGAAACAAGCCAGTATGGTGGCTGCTTTAGGTGATTTATGGGCGGGTCATCCACGAGGGCCACCGATTGTTGTACATTGTAGTGCTGGTATTGGACGAACAGGTAACATTTTGATTATACCGTCTTGACGCTCTAAAAATAGACGATTCGTCTGAAACTCCGGTGATTCGAAAAATATTTCAAGAATTTATAAAGACCATTTTAGCAAAATTGGAACTTTGTAGCTCATTTACCAACTAGCTGCACACGTTAAACAACTTAGAATGACTCGAGGATTCTCCTAACATTATTTTTTTTCTCGTTTTTCTACATTTTATTCTGCAACTGGAGAAAATGTTTCACATTTTATCTAGAAAGCAATTGAGAAAAACAGAAAACAATTAATATATTGAGAGTCTACGAGTCACTCTTAGTCGTTTTGCATGTTTGACTACTTTTTGAAAATCGCAACATTGTCAGAAACGAGTGTTTTTTGACCAAAGTTCAAATGAGCTATAAGATACAAATTTTTCTAAAACGTTCTCTGGAGACTCTCCAATAAATTCTTGAAATATTTTTGGAATAGGAGTTTCCCACGAATTGTCTACCTTTATAGCTGCAATGCGGTATTTAAAAACGATTTAATATTAACAAAATTTACACTTTAGGAACATTCTGTACATTAGATATTTGTATATCAAGATTAGAAGATGTAGGTACAGCTGATATAAGAGGAACTGTTGAAAGAATACGTTCACAACGTGCTTATTCCATCCAAATGCCAGATCAATATATATTTTGTCATTTAGCATTAATTGAATATGCATTAATGAAGGGTCATCTGCAATCAGCTGATTTGACAGGGTTCGATCATGGTGCAGAAGAGGACTCTGATTAAAAATTAAAACATTAATTGTGCTTTTTCTTAAAAAAAAAATCAATTTCAAAACAAAACAAATTGTGAAGTGATGTCCGTTTTGTTATGTGGTCTTGTAGATTTTACTACACTTTTTAAAAATAAGAAAATATCGAGATTTATTTTAAATGGAAACCTTCCAAATCGGAGAATAATGCCAGTACAAATATTTTCCGATTATTCTTATTTTTTCTTAAAAAAACAATACAAAACAAATACATCAAGTTCCTTTTTAAATATAATAAAAATGGGTATTTATTATTATTATTTTTTTTGTGTGTGTTAAATAGATCAAAAATCGTTGTGCTCTAATTCCTGAACGTAAGTTTGTTATTTATCTTTTTTTATCGGAGATTTTTTTGTTTTGTTTTTTATTTAATCAGTAATTGTGGTGGTATTTAGTCGATTCTATAACAATTGTGATTACATCAAATTTTTACATATCTATGTGACGACATCTTACGTTAATTATAATTAATCTTTATTTAATTAATATTTATGTTAGTAATTAACATTCAAATAAGAATATTTATAAAAGAAATCTCAATTTTTCCGATAATTGTAGTAGCATATTTTTATATTTAATAATAATAATAATAATTAAAAATAAAAGAGAAGAAAACAATAACAATCCAATGAATTTATTATAAATCTAAAATAAATTCAATGGAAATAAATCAGAAGCTTCCTTAAGAGAACAAGAAAATAATTAATTTAATTACTAGTAAATTGATATTTAATAAAACAGGACCAAGCTCAATTTAAAATCAAAATTGATCTTGATTCTACGATAATAATAATAATAGAAAAAGAAAAAGTATTTGAAGACTGTCCAATTTTAAATCATTCTTTTATAAAAAAATAATTTGATGATGGATTATTGTTTTTTGTCGTGTAATAACTGTTGATAAATGGAGAATTAATTTTCTCTCTTCTTCTATTTAACCCTTTAATTCAACCCTTGAATTGTTGAATATTTCCTAATACGAAAATCTGTTTATTTTAAAAACAAATCTAGTTTCTATTTAGTTTTTATAATACATATTATAATAACAAAGTCTTGTGTGTTTAATTTGCTAAAAGTATTATTGTGACATATTTATTTATGAAATTATGTATTGTAAATACTATTATTATTATTTCTTAATACATGAAATGCTTTTTATTTTGTTTTTGTCATCAAATTTTCCACATACGGCCCTGGATTTTGAAAAAGGATAGTAAATAGCCATAGACAAAGTTACCTATATCAGGACCCCAATCGAATTAATGTTGGATAAAGATAGATGATCGGAGCGTTTAGCTATCTCACCTGCGCCGTTTTATATGATTAATACAGTCTAACAAATTAAATAACGTTTTGACTTGTATTTGTGATACGTATTAAATCAGCAATAAATTACAGTGATATGAAGGAGAAGACTAGTACATATTTTGATAACTATCACAGGTCACAGAAAATCGATGATAATGGCAAATTTATGGTTTCCACACGTTAATAGTCAAAACATTATTGATCTTGTCCGATTATATTCTAGGGATTTTAGTATTTGCACTAGATTTGTGGCACGTGATCAGCTGATTAACTGTCAAAATGTTGTCAATTTACTGTCAGAATTAACAACAAATTGATTTGTCCTTAAAATGTGTCATTTAGTAATAAACGGATAGAATTCTTTAAAATTTCAATAAATCCGGAATTTTTCAGTCTATAACAATGAATTTACATCAAATTGTGAGTGGTGCTTGTAATGCTGGTGATAAATGTTTTGCTGTGGGTAGCGTAGAAGGCGTACCATTTACGGTAAATTCTCCTTTTATCCCCAAATAAATTTATAATAAGGTAGAAAATAATAATATAGGCGTATGCAGCTGGTTGTAATATTGTTATATTGGCATCAACATTTGAACGCGTCCAGATAATACCGGGTGCTATTCATGATTATATCAGAATTAGCTCGATCGATTGTTCCAGTGATACAGGCAAGATTGCAGCAGCCTATGATGATACTGTCTGTATCTATGAACCAACACCGCTAATCCACAACAATTCTCAACATGTAAAAGCTGATTAATCGTTGGTTTTTGTAATAATTTCTAACAATTCAAAACATTTTAGAGTTTAGATTATAGATGGGTACAAACTGGTACTTTAAAAACTGAATCGTCAATCAGAGCATTGAGTTGGAATCTAGAAGGGACACGTTTATTAACAGCCGGTAGTTTGGTACAATTATGGCATTTAAAATCACAACCAATCGAAGATGATAATCCGGTTACATTTACATTAGGCGGTGGTGAAAATAATGAGAATGGTGATATCACCGATGAACCAGACCGTCCACAAGGTATATAATTAACGATAGATTAAGTATAAAAAAATTCTAATTTATTGTAATAGAACAAGAACAACAATCATGGCAATGTGTGTGGAAAGCGAACACTGCAATTCCCGTACAACATTTAGCTTTCAGTCCCGATGGAACTCTATTTGCAACATGCGGTGAGAATGATCGACTTGTTAAAATTTGGTATGAAAATAAGCATTGTAAGTTGTTTTAAAAATTCAACAAAACGAATTCTTATTTAATTATTTCATAATTTCAAGTTCTTTTCACATCAAAAAGTACCGATGGACCTATGGAACTCGAATACGGTTTTGTTTATATCGCTCATCCTCGGGCTGTTACACATTTAGCCTGGCGTACAACTAGTAAATACATGCCAAAGTATTTTTTTGTTAATTATTTCGTTAATTATTAGAGATTTAATAAATTAATTAATTCTAGGGGATCTGTTTCGAATATGTTGGTAACATCGTGTAAAGATAACATATGTCGTTTATGGGTTGAGACTGTATTACCAGAAGATGGTTTAATTAATTTATCACAATTAGATCCACAAGCCCATCATCCGAAATTCCGTACACATCGCCATAAACATCGATTTATGCAACGTTTAAAACATATGAAGTATATATATTTATAATTTTATCCAACACCGTTGTGTTATGACACCAGAATTCAATCGATTTTAGATCAGTAAAATACCTCATAACTCACTAGTGAGTTATACTTGTCGCGATATTTATAAAAGTATGCCAAATTCACTTTCTCATTAATTTCTTTAACACCATTTGTCTCTATCCATTTTTTAAATTGCTGTAATTCTTTTTCGTACTTATTTTTTGATTTTTTCGGTATTAAATTTGTAGAAGTTAGTTTAGCTGTTTTTTAACGGCTTTTGGAGTGACAAACAATTGAAGATTGTAAGCACAATGACAAAACGCAAAAGAATTAGGAGAAAAAACAGCTGAATTATTTATAAAAACAACAACAATCTCCATAGCAACCAAAAATCAAGCCGATCTGATCCTAATTTTTTGACTGTTATTTCATTTTAAACTACATAGAAATATCGGAATTAATTAATTAATAATAATTAATTAGAATAATAAAAATGGTTTTATTCGGTGTTGGATAAAATATTGTGTTATGGGCAAATATTTCACTCGAGAAAATTACTACTTTTTCTCTCGTGAATTATTGGCCTCATAACACACTAGTTGTATAAATAACTATAATCTTGAATTTAAAATTAATTGAAATATTGTAGGACTTGTTTTCATATACGTCGTCATGCTAAAAATCAAACACAGGGTGTTGGTTTTTCATCACCACCAATACCAACATTACCATCAACATATAGTGTACATGATTTCCATTCGTACGGTTATCATGGAACTGGTATTTTGATTAATTTTTAATTTTATTGTTACTTCACTGTTTATTTTTTTGTTTTTTTGGTTTTATTAGGTGTAACACCAGGTTTACATTTTCATTTAGCTGCATCAGTTAATGCAGAAACTGATATACCTCTAGTACCAAGTATAAGTTTCTGTAATCCACGGCCGGCATTTGTTCTACATTGGTTGGATAATAAAGAGATGCATTTTAGTTTACAAGCTGAATCTTTATTGGAAGAGTTAACAAGGTTTTTATTGTTTAAGAGTGTTATATTTTCAATTTTGATGATTTTTCTCGTATATGGGTATAGATTGTCCCTTTTATACTATAAGTAAATCACCGATTAGAGTATTTTTTGGGTTTATACAAAAAAAATCATCAATATCGGAAGCCCAATTTCTATTGTTTCAGTTAAATTAATTTTATAGGCGTGTGGTTGAGAATCCGAATTGTGACGAATCTAATAGTGATGAACCTTTGATTGAATCTGGTAGTTCAGATGGTTTGGATGCACGTATTGAAACATTATTAAGAGATTGGCATCACAGTCCTGATTTATTATTTAGTATACATCCAGTAGATGGTAGTTTTCTTATATGGTGCGTTTCTATATTGTTATCTATTTATTGTGTTGATTAAAAATAAAATAATATTAAAGGGTTGTGGAATGGTTAGATGAATATCATCCAGGTTCATTCCGGCAAGCACAAGTCTCTTTTTCAACACGTATCCCATCAGCATTCCCATTAGGTGATTCGTTGAGTATGTCGACTACAGTTAGTTTGTACAGTGCTGCACCTTTAATCAAACATTTGGTAAAAGATGCAGTAGCACGTGATGGTTCCAATAATTTAGCTAGTGTTAAAGAGGAAGATGAGAATAATCCAAATGCTGAGGTTATTATTTCATCAAATCAATTAAAAAAACAAAAACAATACTGTAATTTGTTATTTTAGATGTTTCAAACGGTACAAGAAGAACAAAATGAAACATCACCAACTGTTTCTTTGGTAACAAAACATGATAATGGTACATTAAATCTATGGGAATTAACATTTGCTGATAAGAGTAAATTTACACAAGTTTTAAGTATCGGTCATCGTAGTCGTGCATCTGGTCATCGTTTTCGTGTTAACGATATAACCTGCCATCCTGTTTTACCATTATTATTAACAACAAGCCATCATAATATTATCGAACAGAATAAGAATCAGAGTCGAGTAAGTATTTTTGTGTTTGTATACAGTTACTGAAAAAAAAGTATAAAAATCTGTTTTTTTTTCTCAAATTATTGAAAAACAACAATGGAGAGAACTAAAACTTGCTTTTATTTATGAAAATTTCGAAAAACGCCAAGGCAGGTAACTTTTCTTGTACTATTCCAAAAAGAAACACGATTGACCGACTTTTCAATATGCTACGGGGTCCTAATTTTACTAAAATATTCACTGAGGACCATCCTAAAATATTATTTGAATCGCTCCATTAAATCGACAGAAACGGTCAAATTTTGTACTCCTAGACCGGACGCTCTGTATCACATTGCTGCTCTAAATCAACCAAATTCATATGGAACTCCTATTAGTTAGTGGGCGATTTGAAAAATGTTTGAAAGATTTGTAGGAGAGCGCCTGGAGATCATTTTAGCAAAATTAGGACTTCGTAGCTCATTGGGGACTCGGTCAAAAAACGCTCGTTTCTAACGATGCCTCAATTTACAAAATTATACAGGGTGTACAAAAAATATGAGGGCGATTCGAAAAATATTTGAAGGATTTGTAGAGTAGTCCTTGGAGATCATTTTAATGGAGTTAGAACTTCGTAGCTCATTTGGAAGTTAGTAAAAAAAACGCTCGTTTATGACAATGTCGCGATTTTCACTAACTAGCTGCACACATAAAATGACTTGGAATGACTCGAACATTGTTTTTTTTTCATTGTTTTCCATTTTATTCTTGAAAAGTTCCCTTTTTTTTCTAGAATGCAATAGAGAATAGAGTCATACTTAGTCATTTTACGCGTGCAGCTGGTTTTTCAAATTGCGACATTTTCAAAACAAAAAAAACATCGTTTTCCGGCCGACTTTTCAATATGCTACGGGGTCCTAATTTTGCTAAAATATCCTCTGAGGACTATCCTACAAATTTTTAAAATATTATTTGAATCGCTCTATTAACTTGGGAGAAGCGGTCAAATTATATACTCCTAGACCGGGTGCTCTGTACCACATTGCTGCTCTAAATGAATCAAATTCGTATTAGTTCAATAGTTGGTGGATCATTTGAAAAATATTTCAAACTTTTGTAGGAGGGTGCCTGGAGATAATTTTGGCAAAATTAGAACCTCGTAGTTCATTGGGGAGTTGGTCAGAAGACGCTCGTTTCTAACGATGTCGCGATTGACAAATGACTCGGAAACCCTCCCAATATTGATTTTTTTCTTAATATTATTCTCGAATAGATAGAAACGTTTCTCCGTTTTTCTAGAATGCGATTGGGAAGGTCTCCGAGATTTTATTCTGGAATAGCTAGAAATGTTTTTCTAGAATGCAATTGGGAAAGTCTCTGAGTCATTCTTAGTTGTTTTGCGTATTAGTCATTTTACGCGTGCAGCTCGTTTTTTAAATCGTAACGTTTTCCAGAAACCGACTTTACAGTGAGCTACGGGCTCCTAATTTTGCTAAAATATTCTCTGAAGGCAATTCTGTAATCATTGAAATATTATTTGTAACACTCTATTAAGAGCATATCGGACTTATATGTGGATTCTGCGTGCGAAAATAGTCAATTTTCAAACATCGACTACTCGCATGATGTTTAAGATATTGTCAAAAATTGACATGGGTTCGATAAAGCATTTCAAGCTGCATGTTCTAAAGCTTTCTGTTTTGGAAAAATTTCATAAAATTCTGAATACCAGTGAAAACTCTTCCAGCCTGCTTTTTCGTATATTTTCCTTCATAATTGGTTAAAACCGGTTCAATATTATTGATTTTCAGTATGTATCAGGTGAAAATTGAGATAGAAAACTGAAAGAGTTTTCCAAATCTCTAAGAATTTTTTCGATATGCTTGTTAGTATTCTGATAACTGAAGAAAATGTACAAAAACAAATGACTTGCAGAACCCTCCCAACATTTTTTCCTAATTTTATTCTGGAATAGGGAAGAATGTTTCGCTATTTTTTAGAATGCAATGGAGAAAAACGAAAAAAAAATCAACGTTGATAAGGTCTCCGAGTCATTCTTAGTTGTTTTGCGTATTTTGCTAAATCGCGACAGCGTCCAAAATGAACGTTTTTCGATCTACTTCCAAATAAGCTACAAAGTTCTAATTTTGCTTAAATATCCTTGAAATATTTTTCGAATCATTCTATAAATAATAGGAATTGCCATAAGAACTGAATAAGCCTGTATAAGATAGGGTGCTCTCTATTTTTGTTTTTCAATAATTATAAAACAATGTGGATTTTTATTCTGTTTTCCACTACTATAAATTTTTATTATTATTTTTGTTTTTGTGAAATTCTAGGGTTTCTGTAGTGAATTGATATTGTGGAAAGTGGATGCTGTTGGTCCATTATCAAAATCTGGTGGTATTTGTGAATTAGCACGTATTAGTTCACCTGAACAATCAGCATTTAGTAATGTAGCATGGATACCAACATTATTACCATCAAGTACATTAGGTAATTTATCAAATTCACCAAGTGCATGTTTTGTTGCATCAGATGGTCATTGTTTACGTGTATATCAAGCTGTAATTGATGCACGTACATTATTAGCTGATTTATCATTTAAAGAACGTCGTGATAATATTATTGATAATGAATCAATATCAGATATGTCATCATATAATCAAGAGAGTTTATTAGATAATATTAATATTGTATCACAACAGAGTACATCAAGACCTGGTTGTATTATACAATTAGAAACAATATCTGAAGCTATTAAATGGCAACATACAACATTTTTACATGTTTATCAAGAACAATTAATAACAGGACAGCGCAGTAGTAGTAGTAGTAGTAATAATAGTCGAAATAATAATCGTAATGTTAATCTATCAGAACATGATGCTATGGTTGATCTACAACAGAATGCTGTTTTCGAAGAGCCTTTTTTCATTGTTTTATTAGATTGTACTGAACAGAATACGATTATACATATGTGGAAATTAACGATAGCATCCAGTGAAATTGATTTATCGTTAACTGGTAGCCAAATGTATGTACCTGATTGTAATTTAGTACAAGATGAGAACGATATGTCACGTAAAAATAGTATGGAATCATTACATATAAAACAAACGAAAGTTTGTCCACATATTAATATAAATGTAACGAAACAAGTTAAACAAATTCTACCAATACCGGATGGTGTTGAAATTGTACATGCTGCACCGGCTGCTGGACATTTAAGTTCAGCATCAATTTATCCAGCTTGTTTAGCACCGTATTGTTTTGCAACAGCTTGTAGTGATGGTTGTATACGTTTCTGGACTGTATCTAATAATAAGAAAGATATACGAAAATATCGTCAATATCTATTAGATGAAGATGGTGAAATTATCAATACAGGTAAAATATGGAAAGAATGGAATATGTTGAAAGAATCAGCTATTGAAATTGATGGACAAGTATTGAATATTAGTGTAGCATATAGTGGACGTTTAGCTTGTGCTTATAAATATGGTAAAAGTTTTACACGTCCAAATAAAAACGATCCAGATTCACGTTTTATTAATTTATGTGTAGCGATCTATGAATGTGAATCAACCGGTGGTACTGAATGGGTACTAGAGGATGTAATCCATTTGAAAAACATTCATTTACCACGTATCAATATCGATAAGCATTTAGATCTAAGTTATTTGTACGATTCGAAAACTTTAAAGAAGAAACAACGGATTAATGAAGTCTTGCATACATTTTCAAATGATGATCGTCAAAATAATCTAAGTGTTGATACACATGTTAAACCAACATTATTAGCCGTACCAAGTTTTACAACATTACAATCATTAAGGAAATCAATATCGGAAATGGGTAATATTTGTCCATTAACCCAAAAACATTTAGTACAATTAGATTGGGTATCAAACGAGGATGGTTCACATATTCTTACAGTTGCCTGTGGTAGTAAAATAATGTTATATACACCATTATCAAGTGATTTAGCACAAGCTAATGTCAAAGCAATGAAAGAATCAATGAATAATTATCGACCAATATTACGTAAAGCTAGTTCATTAGCACAACCATTATTTGTTGATGATTTTAAATGGATGACATTACGTAAGATTGAATTACAAACCGCTGATGGTCTACCAGCATTACCAATGCAAATTAGTTGGGTACGTGATGGTATTTTAGTTGTTGGTATGGATTCTGAAATGCATGTTTATACACAATGGAAACCACAAAATCAAACAATACAAAATATCGATGTTACCGATCAGAATGATGTACGTAATGTACGTGATGTTGATTTCCGTACATTAACACAAGAAAATCAACGAAAATTAGCTGCTGTACCAACATTAGGACGTATTAGTTCTGTTAATTTACAAATTTTAGATCGTAAACGTACAAATAAAGATTCAAATATGATCGATTATATGCCCGATTATGGACTATTTGAAGCATCACGTATTGCATGTCCTGTATTACCACAATACCACCCCAAACAATTAATGGAATTGTTAAATAGTGGTAAAATACGGTGGGTGAAAGCGATTTTAACACATTTAGTTAAATGTATTGGTGGTAATCAAGAACCACCTGAAGATATACAAGGATGGGCTAGGGCTAGAACTTTATCAGTAAGTTATCCAGCTGGTAGTCCAGAACATCGTGCTAGTATCGGTGAAATTGTCTTAGATTATGATGAAATCAATAATATACCACCATTACCATTATGGACATTATTAGCAGCTGATAAAGAACAACGTACAAATCAAGAAGATGAGAAAGATTATAAAGATTTATTTGATAATAATGTAATAATGGAAGAATCATTAGATACACTATTAGAAGAGCAGGAGATTAATCGTTTAGATCGTCGACAATCTGAACGTAATATCGGTTTAACACATTTTACACCAAAACAAGGTCGGATATTATCACGACTTTTAACCCATATGCATTTACCAGGCTTATCAAGTTTAGATCAAATGCATTTATTAGCATTAGCTGATACTGTATCAACATGTAATACAGATTTTGCTGAATGTTTTGCTATCGATTCAACCAAATCATCAATATCAAAAGAGAATTTGATTGGACAAAATGATCAAATTATAACTGAAAATCTAGATGATTGTGGTTTAAGATTTTTATTATCAATGAAACATTATAGTTATCTATTAAGATGTTTACCGTTAGCACAACGGGCACAATTCCAAAAACAAGGTGTTGGTACAAATAATCTAGCATGGGCTTATCATTCAGAAAGTCAAGAAGAATTATTAAATTTAATACCGAGTTATGCAAAAGGTGAACCAACATGGCCATTATTAAGAGAATTAGGTGTTGGTTGGTGGATACGTAATTTGAATTTATTGAAACAATGCGTACAAGTTTTAGCAAAAGCTGCTTATCAACAAAAACAAGATCCAATGGATGCGGCTTTATATTATTTAGCAATGAATAAAAAGAGTTTATTATGGGGTTTATATCGTTCGAAACGTGATGATAAGATGACACAATTCTTTGCTAATAATTTCCAAGAGGATCGTTGGCGTAAAGCCGCCTTAAAGAATGCTTATGCTCTATTAGGTAAACAACGTTTTGAACATGCTGCAGCCTTCTTTCTATTAGCTGGTAATTTAAAAGATGCTATAGAAGTTTGTTTACATCGTTTACAAGATCTACAATTAGCTATAATTATTGTACGTTTATATGAAGGTGATGGTGATAGTTTTAAACGTTTATTATATAAAGAGATCTTAGGCTGTGATGATGATGGTAATAATCAAGATATAACAAAAGCCCATCCAGATCCATTTTTACGTTCAATGGCATTCTGGTCATTAAAACAACATCAAGATGCATTAAATACATTATTAATTGGTAATGCTGGTACACAACATTCAGCCCATGAGGATGAGCAACGTGAAACAAAAGAAGCTGATCCGAATGTTTTCAATTTTTATGTTTATTTACGTACACATCCATTATTAATACGACAACATGTTGCAACATCTGGACAACGTAAAATATGGTTACCAGGTGGTAAACAAGTGATTGTTGAAGAATCTATAACACCATTAGAACGACAATTATATTTTACAACAGCACATGGACATTTTCGTGCTGGTTGTCCTGCATTAGCATTAGAAGTTTTATCAAAATTACCATGTGTTGTTACTGATAATAATAATCAACAAAAAACAACGCCAGGTAGATTGTATTTTTTTTTAATTTTTCTTTGTTATATTAAAAAGTTTATAATTATAGTAACATCACCGAAAGAGACAAAATCAGATAATCAAATTGATACAGGTATAATATCATGGGATAGTAAAACACAAATACAAGAATCAGTGAATGATTTCGATTGGAGTACACCTGTAACACAATTAACAACACGTACAGATGATTTAGAATTAAAATGGAGTGATGATGATGATGATGATTCAGATGGTGGTATGAAAATGAAATGTGATAATGTATCAGATGATGGTGATGATGTTTTAACAATGAAATGTGATCAAAATAATGGAAATGATGATGATGATGATGATGATACAAATCAACAACATATCGATATAATGGCACAACAATTGAAATTTGTAGCATGTTTAAAGATTCTAATGGAGGAATTATCAACTTTAGCTACCGGTTTCGAAGTTGATGGTAATTTTTAATAAGATTTTAAATATTTGAAATTACCGGATGATTCAACTTAAAACAAAAAATTCTTATGGTAACTCCCATGATTTGGCAAGCTATTAAAAAAAAAACTTCAAGAATTTGTAGGGGTGTATCTGGAGAACATTTTAGCAATATTAGAACCTCATAGCTCATTTGGAAGTTGATCAAAAAACGCTCGTTGCGATTTTCAAAAATGAACACACGCAAAACGTCTTAGGATGATTCAAAGATCCTTCCAGCATTGATTTTTTTGTTTTTTCCCTTGCATTCTAGAAAAAAGGCGAAACATTCCCACCTGTTCCAGAATAAAATGGAGAAAAACGAAAGAAATCAATGTTAGAAGGATCTTCGAGTCATTCTTAATCGTTTTTGAAAATCGCAACATCCTCAGAAACGAACGTTCTTTGACCAACTTCCAAATGAGCTACGAGGTTCTAAATTTGCTAGAATAATCTCTAGAGAGCCTCCTATAAATCCTTGAAATATTTTTCGAATCGCTCGACAAATAATGTCATAAGAACTTTTCGTTTTAGGTGAATCACCCGGTATGCCGATTTTTATTGAATCGAATATACAGGGTGTCTTATTTTCGATGGACAAATTAACTAATATATTCTTTTGTTACTTTTCTAAGGCTAATCAGATAGTATAATTAGATTTTTGCTGTGCTATTTTGTTTCGAGTTATTCAATTTTTTTCATTTTTTCCACTATTTTGAAGACGCTCTAAATAAAAACTTTTTCTGATTGCTTTTAACACAGTTTTTCATGCAGATTTTATCTATTTTATTCAATTTTGTAAATATTTTAGTGTTCTTGAGATATAAAACAAACTTATGCTATTTTAAATAGAAACATATTTAAATTTTTAATCCATTAAATAAATTAATAATAATATGTTATAAGGTATAAGGTGCTTTATTGATTTAAAATCGACGTAATACAACGGTCTTGGATAAATACATTAAAAAATATTGAATGTAATAAATTATGAACCAAGTTACGATATTACGTACGAAAGGCACAGTCAACTGCCAGATGAAATACCGTTGTACACTCTGTATAATAGAATTGATGATGTTTTTTTTTTTAAAATATAGGCGGCCAGTTACGTTACCAGCTGTATATTTGGTTAGAGAAAGAAGTGGAAGCTTTACGTGAATTATGTAATTATTCAACAACAGAAACAATTGAATCAACTGATTTAGATGCACAAACAACAACAACCACAACAGAATTAGAAAATTCAATGGTTGATATAAATACACGTCCAACATTACATGAGATACTAATACAAGAGAAATTAGATTTTGAAGCAAAAGTACAACGTGCAGCTAAACGTAAACGTTGGTTAAGAGCCAATGAAACATTATTACGTACATTATTAAGTTATTGTTCATTACATGGAGCTACTGGTGGTTTAGCTTCTGTACGTATGGAATTAGTATTATTATTACAAGAATTACAACAAGAGAAAACACATCAACAATTATTAAGTCCATTACCATTCCCTACTAGTTTACCATTATTGGCAGCTAGTGTTGCTAGTAGTAAAACTGTTATTGCTGATCCTATACGTTATTTACAATGTCTTATACACGATATGCTTGAAACGGTATTGTATTTATTACATTATTTTTTATTTGATTTAATAATAAAATATATTTATAGATTGTGGAATTGCCGAAACCGAATACAAGTCAAACACAATTATTAGTATTAAGAGATTTAGCTATAGCTTTATCAGCTTGCATTTATCAATCTTTATGTGATTCAGATACATTTAAGAGTAATTTACAAGATTGCCAAGAGATTTGTTCAACACATCTAGTTGGTCGTCGTCGGCGTATGTCAACAAATGAAGGCCAACAGATCATTACATTACCATCAAAATGGCCAGGTGTTACAAGTTTACGTGCTTTATTAGCACGTGAAAAAGACGAAGATACACCAAGACTTACAGTTATATTATGTGAAGCATTCACAGCAACTTATCTAGCATTAGTTTTATATGGTTTATGTACATATGATTGTGTTATATTATTTCATGTAACTGGTCATACATTTAATCAACAAGTATGGGGTAAATTGTTTGGTGGTGGTATAAAGAAATTATTACGTACAGCTAGTACGGCAAATAATCAACAACACCAACAACAACATTCTGGTATTAATAGCGATAGTGTACAGAGTACACCAACTGAAGAGATTAGCGGTGCAGCTATGTGGTTGAATCGGCAACGTAATCGTTTAAATGCTAAATTATTAGGCCATCAACCATCACAGATGAAAGAAGATAAACCAACATATCGGGAACAATTTGTACCACCAGAAATGAGTATTTTGGCTTATCTATTAACAAAAGTATTAAATTTAAATTAATTGATTAATTAAAAATATTGTAATTGTATTAATTATAGCCTGATGCCGGTCCGGATTGTGATGATGTTTCTAGTGAATCAGAGAGTGAAGATGAGGATGTTTTCGATACAACAACATCAATTACACGTAATGTTAATAATGAACATTCCGATCCAAATTCGTATTCTTGGTTGGTGTTGAAATTATCAACTTTACGGATCGTACAAAATCGCCTAACTGATTTCCTTTCTGTATATTTATTGTATTTTTTGGTTAAATTATTATATTTATTTTTGTCTTTTTATATTATTTTAGGTAGCCGGTTTAGAAATGAATGAATTACCGGTAGCTAGTCCATTGATTCATTCATGTTTGAGACGTTTAACAAAATGGCAGGATGCTTTACGTCGTGAATTAGATTGTCGTCAACCACCACCTGAATATATTCCAGGTTGTTTTGTTGAGAATACAACAGGACCGGCAATACAAAAATATCGACAATTATTAGAACCGCACAATACACCATTTTGTAATAAAAGTTCAGCAAGTGCAGCAAAACGTTTATGGATTTATTTAGTACATCAAGAGAGTGTACAAGATATTTTTATACGTGCTGTATTTGGTAAACGTCGTTCATTAAGTGCAATTGAAGATGAATTACCACATCCAGAACCAATAACACCAGAACCTGTACGTATTATACATAAAGAACAGGATTCAATTGCTGCATTTAGTTTAAATCAAGTTAATACTGGTTTAATTGTTGTGGCAACACCGCGTGAATTACAAGAAATGGATATATCGTTATTATTAGAATTACCAGCATGGTTAGAAGATGAATGCGAATTAGATATATTGAATTTAACAAAAGATATACCAGATCCAACGATACCACCGTTTCTAGTTATACAAAGTACTGGTGATAAAAATAAAGATACACAACCAGGTACACCACAACCACCGGGTATTGCTAGCCAAAGTGGACGTGGTGCTAGTGTGGTAAGTTTTATCAATATTTACACAAACAAAATTGACTAATTTATAATATTTTTATATATAAAAAAAACCACATTTATTTTTATTTAACTGGGAATTGAGGGTAACAATGTTAGTAATTTGTGTGCTTCTATTTGTTTTATTAACACCAAAAAAAAAAAACACTAAATAATTCAATATTGAGAGTTTGTGATTTGTGTGTGTGTAGATGAAGGGGTTAAGCTTCCCAGGCTGTCATGATGCCAATTTTGTCCACTTGGTACTGCTTCGGTCGGCTCATATGCTTCGACCGGTGTGTCTCTAACACTGCTCTACTTATTGCTTGTTTTTTGTTTCTTTTAATACTAATTTCTATAATTATTTTATTACTTATGTGTACCACAGTACTACTTCATTTCACAGTTGGTCATGCCACAATTTACGTATAGTCGTTGCCAAATAACTTTGATCGCCGGTCGCCATTAAGAAACGTGTGAACTAAGACGAAAAATGTAGTATTGTTCTGTTTTATTCGTCGCGCTCAAAATATTTATCAAATTAATTACAAATTGTTTTCTAAGCATTTGCCAGATAATAAGTAAAAATTCCAAAAACTTCAATATTTTGGCAAATTTATAGGTCAAATCTACTCCCGTGTTCATTTTTACAACTATGAAGAAAGCGACACGACAGTGTTTACCTATCTTTGTCCTGTGGAACGTATTAAAAAAGGATGACCGCTTCTCGTGTAGGGAGCCATAAATCGTTATCTCAAGACAATAGTTTTTATTGGCATCTTTCTCCAACTGCTTAAATTTATAATGTGGGCTTTCTTTTAAATGATAATTATTAGTTCACTCGTTAGTTTTCGAAGATCAAAGTTATTTGGCAACGACTATAGCATTGTAACTTGGTTCATACCAAGGCCTGCTTGATTTTTCAGCTAAACGCCGTCTAACAGGCTTGTGCATTTGATCTGAATTTTAGCTTTTGAGAAAATGCCAATTTTTGCCGCATTGGCTCTAGTTACTACCGCACTAAAAGAAATAACCATGTCTATCTTACCCCGGCTCCACACATTGGTTCCAACGTTGGTTCATGTTGGACGAGTAATTTTTTTAAAGCGTCCAGACATTGGAACCAAGCTCAGTTAGTTCCAAGCAGCGCTAAATTCTCAACCGATACAGTTAGAATCAGATAAGTTCCAACGTGTGGATAGCTAGACAAATGTTGGTGTCAACTCCTTTGACGTTTTGTTAAAAAACCCACAACATATGGCCAATTCCCATTGTTGCCGCCAACGTTGGGACCAATGTATGGAGCCGAGGTAAAATAGGGATACAAATAGTTTTTTTTATGCAGTGGTAATTAGCGCTAATTCGGCCAAAATTTTAATTTTCTTAAAATGTTCCTTATGGCATTTTAAAAAAATGCACAGACTGTTAGACAGCGTTGCGCTGAAAAATCAAGCAAGCCTTGGTTCATACTTTACTATACAGGGCTGCTCACTTAAAAGTACCTAATTCGGAT
>JAZBGW010000109.1:0-15096 GCA_037464815.1 Mylabris variabilis
ACCATAAAGGACAAACTTCAAAAGAACAAATGTAAAAAAGGCTTGTGGAAAGCGCTACAGATTGCACCCATTTTACAATGGGCTACAAGGTTCTACTTTTGCTTGAATCTTCTCTGGGGACCACTCTACAAATCCTTAAAGTATTATTCGATTCGCTCGCCAACTAATAGTTTCACACGAATTGATTACATTTGAATTTCCATCTCTGTATATTTCCCGGAAATTTAACGACAATAATTCCCACAGATTGTGTCAGAATGTTCATTTCCATCGTGACTCTAATTGAATTTAATTTTATATAGATGAGTTTCGAAGGTGGATAAAGTTCGTTAAAGGTAGCACATTTGGATTAGAGGATCGTCGTTGCAAGAGGATATTTGCAGCAAACGACGACGTTTTCGATTATTATAATGTGGAGAAGTTTTGATTTTACGGCTAATAAAAAGAGAGTTTCGTTACAAAATTAAATGTCAGTTAATAAATTTTGTAACATTTCCAACTGTTTCTGGATAATTAGGTTGTTTTTTTCGTTTCTAAATTATTATTACGGTTATCAGTTATTATTATACGTACCTGTTTGGAAACTTGTTCAGCCCCATTTGCTAAGAAATGTTTTTGCATGATGTTCGGCGCAATGAGTTGTCTACAACAAAACAAAACGAAACAATAATAAATCATCAAAATTCAGTGCGGAAATGCCAAGGATTACATTTTCATAGAGAGGAAATACTCAATAGCAAATTAGTCCCTATAATGAATCATTTTTTCGCCGTCTTTCCCTCCATTTTTTTTTTTGATGAACCAATTAGATTAACATTGCCATCTCTAAATGAGTTATCCAATTTTCCGGCCCTTTTTTTCTTTTAAAATGATGAGAGCAAATTAATCTGTTACCATCCAAATTTATCTGGACGTATTTACAATCCGCCAATTAATTTATCAAAGTAGAAGAGTGAAAGCTTCACTACTCCCTAATAAACATTCAACAGCACGCAATGTTTGTCTAGTGAATGAAAATTCGCTACGTATATTATATTTTGCCAACAATTAGGAAATGTTGGGAAAATTTTCAAAAATAACACCGGTCCTTTCGAAGGAAATATTTCGGTTGACGTGCAATTGATCCGTTGAATTTATTTGACTAAATACATAGTTGAAACAGGACGAGAATTGATAAAAATAAAGGAAAAACGAGTAAATTCAATTTATTCTTCTGCTGTAATTTGATTCGATGTTACTAATTAAACTTGAACACGAAACGGCGATGTTTGTAATTTTATTCGATTTCATGAGTTTTTATACTTAAACAGTTTCGAAAATTCATTTCAATCAACAAAGCAGTTTAACGATCTATTCAACTAATTTAAAATCGATAATTAACCACGTCTATTATTAGCAGTCGGTCGAACGTCAATTATAAGTCGATATATGAATGATACTTGACATGACGGCAGGAAATTGTGCTGCCATTCGGTCTTTGTGCTAGTTTAGAATTTTAAAATTGTCATAATTAAATTTGACCATTGTCTAGTTGTGTTTTGGTGTTCGATAAAATCAAGGCGATTACTGAAACGTTCTCATTGCAGTCACGTTTTTATTTATCGAGTTTCATCATTAACAAAGTTGAAAATTGTCTCGGCAAGTTTTTCATGATATTTCACTAGTGACGTTGTTCAATTTGGGGCAAATTCACAATGGTTATTTATCAAAATTACTGCTTGTATGGAGATTGAAGATGAAAAGTGAGACAATAGCGCGTGTTTAGAGAGCCACAGATTCGCCTCCGTATCTTATCGTTTTTATCAATTTTTCATCAAATCCGCCGTTTTGGCGGTTTTGTTATCAATATATAACAAGCTCACAACCCTAATATTCTACATATAGTCCTTTTTCCTCCCCCTTGTTGTACACTGGACCATCCCAGCTCGTATATGGGGGTGTTGGTGGAGAGTCGACAGAATAAAAAAGGACTGGTGCTGAGGTTAAGAAGGCTTCTCTAGACAGTGATTGATTGTTAGTTTTCCTTTCGTTTCGTTTCGAATAATATAAGAGGGCTTCACGTACTCTACTACAGTCTTGAAGCATTTCTACAGTTTTCAATTTGTGTTAAAGAATTTCAGTTTGAACATTTCCGCTTGATGAAAAGGAAGGAAAAAGCCACATGAACGAATTGAATACAAGACACATATATGAAAATGGGCGAATTCATTTAAGATTTTTTCTTATCAAAGGATATAAAATATAAGGGCTTTTTATTGGGGCTGTAAGCGTATGTTTATATCAAAAAGTCGAGTGTATGTTTGGGACATGTTTAATATGTTTTATTTTATTTTTATACCCTCGTTCCCTCTTAAATGCATGTTGACAGTACTGTATAGATGAGTTTCGTGTTTGTATTTGAAAATAAATACACAATACTTTACGGGAAGTTGTTGTTTGTTTGGATAGAGTTCGTATTGTTGTAAGCACACGTGTTCTAAAACTCCGTCACGACTGTACAACTCATTTCCTGCATCATTTTTCACACACACATACATACAAGTCCACTTTTCCACGTTGCTATTGCCTTAGAAAAAAAACAACGCTGGACATACTGACAACTTCAAACCTTGATGAAATTTATTGTTACTTTGGAAAATTATTAATAGGAGAAAAATAAAATGCGAAAGGGTCGTTTCGCGTCGTAAAATACACATGAAATATGTGTATGTGTTGAAAATCTATAATGTGTATGTATTGTACAGTTTTCACACTTTATTTGAACTACGGCAACAACATAACAGTAACGAGAACGGAAGCTTTTGAACCGAAATACCGTTTACAATAGCTTGTATATATCATATATGACACGACTAAAATTGGTTGGTAATATAAAAAAAAGGCAGGCACTACACTGTAGTGATTATTTTCTTAAAATCAGGTGAGATTAACAAGTAATTTTTCATATCCCTTTTATCGTGAAATATTTCTTTTACAACGAACGAACGCACAAAACAAGCTTGTTTGTTAAATTAATTAAACAGATACGGTTGCTTTCAACAGACACTTTTTTCTTTTTCCTCTCTCTAATTTCACACGGAAACGTGTAGAAGGGTAGATAAATAAAGATGGAGATTTACTAAATATTGAACAAAATAGTGAAAATACGATTTCATCACCCCCTCCCATTCCATTTCTTTCTCTTATTATGTACAGAGGTGAGCTTAATGAATTTCAAGTTGTTTTACTTACGTGTTAAGCTCGAGATCCAAACGGAACTTGTGGTTGAATGCTTTGATGAGAAGCGAGGTGCGATGGAAGTGTTTGCCTGTCTGCAACAGTAACACACAGTTTGATTAAATTGGAACAGAATTTTAATTTAGACTCAGCAATAAAGCAAAAAAAAAAACTAAAATAATAATCGAATAACTGTCAGACATGCATGGTTTTGTTCAATTCCAATGAAAATTTAAATACTTTTACGTAGACGTCTAGTTTCGAACTTGAATTAGAGAATAATTATCCAATTGAGAATATTAATATTAGTTTGCAAGTTTAATACGAGCTCCACAACAAGAGATTTCTGTGTAATGTTCTAGTTTTAACCGACTAACTATTAATGAATTCCATGAATATGTCTATTTACAACGTCATCAATGTCTTAATTGACTCACATAACCGATAAGCTGGAGATTTATTTGACATTTTCTGATAGATTTTTTTCAACATACTTGCCATAAACTGTCATATCAGGAAGATGAAACTTTTTATAATGGGCATCTAGGGAAAGTTCAAGTCATCCTATTATCGATCGATCAAAACGAAAATAAACAGAAACGTAGCTTTAATAATAAAGATTGGTCATTATATAACTCGATTGTCTGTCACTAATCGTCGTAATCTAATGGTGGAATATTCTCATCAAGTGCATTTCTTATCAATGTGCATTAAATGAAAAGGAAAAGAATAAGGGAGAAATAGAACAACGGAAGGCTTTTATGATTATGAGGAAGTAGAAGAAGACGAAAGTACTAATTATCGTTGAGCACTCCATTAAACTAAGGTTAAAGCATAATTAAATGGTTGTGGTGTAATTAAAATTAAGAGTGTAATGACGTCAACACCTGTAATACTCAAGGATTTAGAAAATGGGGAGAGGGAGAAAAAAAACCCGTTTCTATTCCAGTTTAATCGAACAATCAATTCTAAAACCAACACATTTATTTACAAAGATCTCAGTATTGTAGCGTAAATTGAACTTGCATTTTAAATAAATAGGAAAAGATCGAATTTAGGCGTGTTTGTTTATAATCGAAAATTGTAGAGAGAACAAGAGTTAAAAACAGTTTTTTGATTTTGAAAAATTATCATTCGCTCACTAACTAAACGCTAAAATTCAAGGATTACTAGCAGAAAATTGCTCTAGTCCCCTCATCACAGAGTCTGTTTGAGTGTAACTTTGTTAGATAAAGTTAAACATGTCAAGTATTTGGGAATCAAAAGATATGCCTTTTAAGAGGATTATGTGGATGATGCTGAACGAAAGAAAAAGAATCTCTTTAGTTTACAATCAGATCAGAATTATTATTGGGACCAAGTCTTACAAATAGAAAATTTAATTTTTAAATATAGGGCCGGCTCCATTATCGCCCCCCCAACGATTTCGATTTCACCAACTTCAGTTATTCTTAATCAACAGTTAGAAACAATCATTGCTGTGTTTATAACAATCGTTTCTATAACTTATTTGTTGGTTAAAATTTAACAGGCGTTGGTGAAATCGAGCCTAATAAATCAATTAAATTTCCACTAGACGCCGTTTAAATTTAAGCAGTAGTGAAGTAAATTAGAATTCTTGTTGAGTCGAAATAAAGCACAAATATAATTTATAAATAAAAACAGATCTTGATCGACTTTTATGGACTGTCTGCATAAACGCACACTATATGATGTAACGTAACTTTTATGACACAAAAACATAGTTATTGTTACAAACTCATATTTATTCATGAGTGAATCAGGATAATAGATCAGTAATAACAAACAAGCCATAAATTTTATATTTTTCAATCAGAAAGATTGACAGAAGATTTATCTTCTGATATGAAAATCTGACAATAATTTCTCTCGGCTTGTTTCCCAGTAAAAGTTGCACAAAAATTTCCAAAAATTACAATTCAATGAAGATTTAAAGCTATTGTTGATCTACTGTTCTACTTTTCTTAAAGTTCTCGTTTATAGAAATTTTCTGTTCGTCACCGACGACGCTCAACTCATTTGTCGATCGTTTGACAGCTACATTCTCCTTCGATAAGCAAACCTTGAAGACTATTTATCAAATCTAACTGTGTTTCCCCCATCTACGAAAAATTCAGCCGGCCGTTTAGCGTTCTCACACTCATCATTATTGTTGTCATTATTTTTCGTCACGGTCATTCTTGATTCTGTCGCTTCCTTATTTCTTGTGTGTGTGAAGTTTTTAACTCTTTTAATGATATTGTGTAAACTGTCAACGATTCTGAAAAGTTTAATTGGAAACTTGATGCTGTTGACAGGGTGGCAAAAATTCTCGAACAATACAAAACAATTACACAAATCTTATAATGCAGTTGAATAAAACTCGTTCAGGGGGTGGAATATTAATAAAATATTAATTGTATTTGTGTATGCGTGTGTGGCGTACATCTATTGGGGGGTTGTGAATGTATGCTAAACATGTGGATGATTCTGAATCTCACCGCAGGCGGCAGCATAGCCACGAGCACCCGTTCCCCTGGTAACCACTTGCTCTTAATTGAAAACCAACCTGATGACGAATCAATAAAGAGAACGAGAGCACCACGCCCAAGTTGACGGCATGCTTTATCTCACAACAGTTTGTTTAGGTTATCTTTTCTATATTTTCTATGTAATTTTGTTACGTTTTCTTCTTATTCTTGCAATTTCCTTGCCAGCAGATAATTGATTTGCGTTTATACGGAAACATATTGTATAGTTGGGATGTAATTTTGGTGGATGCGCCGGGATTCTGTGCTTCCTTGCAAGTTTTCGAATTTTATTTAAAATAATGCTATAAAATAGATTCAGTACAGGAATAATATTATATTTAACATTGTTCCCGAACATTTCACAATATTCTGCTCAAACATTATGCAAATCGGTATATACTCATATTTTCTACACATGTTCTTCGTATAAAACATGCTACATCCTCGTCGAACAATAATAAAAGGAGTACTAGAAGGTGCTGTATAATAATGCAAAACTTGAGAGTAATGATATTAGAGTAAAACTATAACAGTTAAAGATATCTCAAAGCTAATTGTTGTAGCATGATAATGACGATTTAAAAGCACGTCACCATTTTATAATGCTAAACAATTTCGTTTAGTTTGATAACTTTAAATAGATCGTGTTCCGGCAAAATTTGGGTTAAGCTTACATTAATCTAGTCTATACGCAACGATTAACAGCGACAATAAACAGGAATTCGATACTTACCACCATAATAACTATCCCCATAATGGAATTTTATTTAAATTCAATTTTATCCAAACTAAACCCGCCTGTCTAACAGAATTTAAAGATGGATTTCTAGAATAAACGAATTAAAAAATGTACATTTTCTATGGAATTGCAATGCTAGAATTGCTTGTCGTTTAAATAATCTCAAAGCTTTATTCGTTTTCACCCGTACCATCTAGCGGTTGGAAATATAAAATATTACCATAAAACAGCAAATCTAATCAGAAAAAATGCGCGAGTTATTCTACCGATCGATGTCTGTTAATATTTTATAAGTTTTACACCAAACAATTGTCTTGTTGTTTGTAGAATTGTCTGTATAGGCCTAGCGTATTAATTACCACAACAGGTGGCTGGAGATTTTCATTTGTCATGGATGAATTCGAGTTGGACAAGTTGGAGACTGAGGATATTGATGTGGAAAGAAATACGTGGCAGTAACGCAAACAGTCAGGCCTTCATCAGCAACACCACCTCTTATTATATCGGAATGAATCACAAAACCAAACCAAATAATAAATCACGAAATGCGTTTTATTTATAGTGATTGGAATCGTATTTAAAATCGTTACCAGGATATTCGAATCGTCTCTAATTAACTTTGTATCTAATCAATGGTGGAGTGCTATCAAGTTATGAGGAATAGCCTTTCTGTCGCCTATCCACCATATACACACACACAATATAATGACTACAATTCAGACTAACAATTCCGAAGCGACCACATACACACACGTACCCACATTTATAAATTGATGGTTGCTATAAATTTCTAGAAAAGATTAATTGTGCGGACTCCCTCATATGAGCGATTAAATTTGGCCGTGTGTATTTGTTCGTTCGTCCCCTTTATTTGATAACTGGAAATTTTTACAATTGTTTACTTTTTCATTTACAATCAGAACGGGGCGACGATTGCCCGCCATACACTTGAAAATATTCTCTAAAGAAACATTTTATGTACATACCAACACATACACGATCTATATTTGGAAATTTACTCTAACAAATTGTCGATATTTTTGATTTGCTAGTTCGTTTCGGATGTGAAAATCTGATTACACTCTATTGATGTTAGATTTCGTATTGAAAACTTGACATAGACAAAATATGCAGAAATATTGGTATTTCAAATGTTCGCCTCTAGGGTGAGTTTATACGTGGATATGTTAACTCCTATTCTAACCGTGGAAGGAAAAAAAGAAGAAAATAGGTTTGAATTCTTCACAAATCCGCGCATCTGCACGTAGAAGAAACACTGAATTTTGGATTCTATGACGTACTCCAATAATAAACCATAACACATCAATATTTGCTTAAGCACGTATGAACTGCATGTAAGTCAAACTATTTTGTAACAAAAATTTTGCTACAGCCCAATTTTCATTAAGAATTTGTCATATTTTTTTAAAAAGACAGACCTTGCTCATTTATTGCCATTGATTTCTAACCCACATCAAACTTCATTGTATTAGAGGACGTCCCCTTTATCTTTTCCAACAATACACTTATCTTCATCTAAAATGCTAGGAAAGTAATCGATTTTTAATTATTTCAATTACGTAACACATCTTTATCTTTCTGAGTTGTGTTATTGTTGAAATCTATACCGTTTAGTAAGGTGGTCGAAAAATGGAACCGGATCTGGCTGTGTTACACAATAAACTAGCTTGTAAATGTTTTTTTTTGTTCTTTTCCTTTTGTATTTTATAATAGACGAACATGGGCTAAAAGGTGGTATAGCTAAGTGCACTACTATATCTATAAGAGCCCCATCAGCACTCTGTCAACTTAATGGCATCCCAACCCCGGTCAGCTGTTGTATCGTTCTACTTATTTGTTTTTTCCGTTTGGCCGGATTGTGTGGAAACTTATGGCTTTTATACACGCCTTTGGCTTTATAACCATAGACACAATGAACAAAATTAACAGTTTCTCCATTAAGTCGTGTTGTTATTGTTGCGGTACAAAAACCGCCTTCTATTTGATTTCAACATGAAACGGTAGCAAATATTTATCATAATTCTTTAAATTTGAACAATGAGTTGTTTAAACTACTTTCAATAGACGTCTATTTACATTTATAATGCCAGTGTCGGCGAGAGAAATAGGACGAAAGTTGACGGAAAGTTTTAACTAGTTGTGATTCTAAATATGAATTCATATTCTCATTGTGCATGAAATCTTTAAAACTAGATGTATTTTATGCAAATTACTCTCTATTATCATTTGCAAAATAATGGAAAATCTTTGAGTTTTTCCGTGGCGGGGGAGGGGATGAAACTACATCATATCCTTTAAAATGCAATTAAATCCACTTTATTCTCCAACTTACAAGCATTTTCCCTCTATTACTACAATAAGAATTTTTGTAATTACCGTTTTTTCTTTGATCTACGTTGAAAGAAAAGAATGAATTTGACGACTACTTTTCATATATAAAAGAAAATCATTGAATAACAAATAAATTGCTGTTTAAAATGAACGTTTCATAAAGGAAACCTATGGCAAAGCTAAGCAATTTCAATTTTTGCTGTGAAACAAATTGAATTGCAAAGTAAAATGAATTAAATAAAAAAAAGTGGTTAGAGTGTTGAATTGTGTAAAATCCACAAAAATCTATTTAAACAATGGGAATATTCATATTTTCGTCTTGTTAGCGATAAATATTCGTTACCGTCTTTATATATTAGATGGATGTTAAATAAAACAATTAGTGTCCACTTGACTTGTTTTAACGAGCCAAAGTGTACGAATATCGTCTAAAACAGAACGAAAACAATTAAAATGTATACGGCAACAACAATATCTGTTTTGTGTTTTGACGGAATACGTACAACAACAATAACAACAACAACAACAACAACAACATTAGAATTTATGTAGCATTTGTAAATTGTCTGTAACTCGTGTATTTATTTTCACTACTTTTCATCTCATTTAAATGAAAACAACGACTAAAATAGACATTTGACTGTAAATACAGCTTGAAAATTTTCTAGATCAACTTGACAGAAAATCTAAAGATGTCGGTGAATCGTAATGACAATTTGTGATAGTCTGATAAGATTTAGTCTAGAATCGAATTAAGTCACGTACAGAATCTATTGTGATTGGATATCAAAAGCAAATATAAACAAATCAATTGATAAGAGAAAGAATCGATTGAATAACGGATAGAATTATATTGGAGATAATTAAACTAGACAGGTATTGACATAATGTTGAATAACGGTGGTGTTACCGTCATCACCACTTCTACCATTCCCCCGATTAATGCACACCTACCCCTATACATTTCATACCTTTGGTGGTTGATATAACAGTGCGCTTTACGTTTCCTTTCTGTAGAATAGTATGAATTATTACAAGGCTGTGATGCATGGTTTCCTTTCCGTAACTATTGAAACTGTTCCCAGCTTCTCCCCAAATGTTGTGTATGTGTGATGCATCAAGTTTTACCGGTGGTGTGTGTGTGTGTGTAAATGGATAGATAGAACCCATTTCTACTGAAATAGCCCAAGAAATTGCCTGCTATTTTTGGAAATCAACGCAATTAACGGCAAATATTGTTTGCTATATAACAATGTTTAATTTTATGCATTGCATTATGATGATCTAATCAAAATACAGGTTGAAAGCCAATATCCCAATATCCAGTCTTGTGTCTCGATATTGGAAAATTAATGGATAGATAACAGATTTCTTGATTAGAACCTGTGGCTTACTGAATATTTATTGGAACATTTTCGTATCGAATTTAATGAGACATTGTACACATACACACACACACACACATACACTACGGCAGTTGTGTTGTTATTAAACCATTTATTTTCCAGAGTTGTCCAAGATGAAAAATAAAAGATTGCGGGTGGTTGCGTTCGAACTCCACCAGATTTGATTGAGCACCATACACAAATAATAAAACAAAACGTAGAGAATTTTCAACGTCTTCAATTACAATTGAAAGCAACATAAACAACAACAACAACCAAAAAGGTTGAGAGTAACTAAACTTTTTAGTCAACTTGAAGTGATTCATTAATTGTACGGTTGAAAACTGTCGGCGGTCTTCTCAAATTGTCAACGAGTTCCCTTTGAATTTCTTCTAAAATTTCCACAAATTTCCGTCGTTTTGTTTTGGCCTTTTCACTTTCGATATAATCACACGAATATAAGATGAGATGTGTGTGCTTGTGTGTGAGACGACAGGAAATAGTATCCCTTAGGTCACATTTAACGGTTGCCATAGATTATGGAAGAAAGACGATACTCTACGGAACCGTTATCAGTAACCAAATCGTCAATAATGCCTCAGATAAGAATATATACTCTTTTCTGTGGTCGTAGTGAAAGTGAAAAGAATCACCATGGGACATGATACTTGTAAATTTCCAACGTTACCTATAAATTCATGTTGATTATTGTATTTGTGTTTTGTTTCTTTGGAAAGGTAATTGTAAACATCCCTTTTGAGTTCATTACCAAAATTGGATAATATTACGGGATAGTCGATATTTCAAACAATTGTTACAGTTGTCAATTTTGCAGATTTTAATTTGGAATCATTATTCAAAGATAATGTGCATTGTACGTTTCGATATTGAAGCGTGTTGATTCAATTTTAATTGGTGTTTTCTGTCAAATTTCGCGATTCCACCCACATTGAAATGTTCCGATAGACTAATTGGCGTTTCCTTCGATATTTCTTTTACCCTCCTACCATTATATAAGGATTTTAATAAAGTGTTGGGTGTAATGGTTGGTCATTAAGTGGGGAAAACCTTTTATAAATCGCTCTATAGAATCGAATTATTGTTGTTGTTAGTCGGGTGGTAACAATAACGATTTCCATTCATTTTTGCCCATTTGAAGCGAATCCGATCCAATTTTCGTTTGATAACAAACAGTGAAGACAATAGTAGAAAGAAATGTTTGTATTAGTTTTTCAAAATCGAATCGATGAGTTATGTTTGGAATGACGATTATCTTATCAATTTCGATCAGCTTTTTTTGTTGCTCGTCGATTCACTATCGATAGAACATTGAATTGTAAATTGTAAGTCTCTTGTGGGAGCAAAAGGAGCAAAAAGAAGCGAAAACAGAGTAATTGTATTTATGCAGCTAGATAGAAAAAAATATTGATGTAGAATTCGTTCTGTGTTTATTTTCCATTACGTCTATCCGAAATGACGGCTTGATTGTAAATAGCAACGATGATGGTAATAAATACAGTGAAACCTGTTTAAGTTGGACACTCGCTGTGCTATCAGAAACTGTCCAATATAGACAGGTATCCAACTGATGAAAAATCTCTCATTTTTTGGAACTATCACCAAAAAACGAAAAGTTCTCTTGGAAACTCCCATTATTTGGCGAGCGATTCGAATAATATTTCAAGAATTTGTAGGATGGTAGCTGGAGACCATTTTAGAAAAAGTAAAACCTCGTAGGTCAAAAAACGTTCGTTTCTGACGATGTCGCGATTCTCAAAAACGAACTAAACAGGCAAAACGACTTAGGATTCTCTCAACATTGATTTATTTCGTTTTTCTCCATTTTATTACGGAACAGGTGAGAATGTTTCGCATTTTTTCTAGAAAGTAATGGAGAAAAACGAAAAAATCAATGACGGGAGGATCCTCGAGTCATTCCAAGTCATTTTGTGTGTTTAGTTCGTTTTTGAGAATCGCAACCTTGTCCAAAACTTCCGAATAAGCTACGAAGTTCTAATTCTGCTAAAATAATCTCCAAGGCCTTCCTCCTGTAAACCCTTGAAATACTTTTGGAATTGCTCGCCATATAATGGGAGTTGCCATAGGAACTTTTCGTTTTAAGTGAATCACTAATACAGAAATCAATTTAAAACGAGGATAAGGTGAGCTTCGAAAAAGACATGTCCGATAGTATTACTCACCATTAGTGTGATAGAGCAAACTTTCTAAAACAGTTGTTTATCCAACAAGAGTGGAAACGAGGCTTTTGTGAAACGAGTGTGTACGTTGAAGTACGAACGTTAGCCAGTGCTTTAATCACATGAGTTTCACAAAGGCTGTTTCCACTCGAGTAAGATACACTATTTCTTTTCGACGCTTCAACTGTTACTTTAAAAATAGGCAATTTGTTTTCATTATATTGAATGTCATTTTAACTCTCCATCGCCGCAATGTTCTAAAAATCATTTTTGTTTGCGTTTGTTGAGTGTCTGTGTTTGTATTGTCTATATTAAAATACTCCCACATAAAATGAAAAATGAAGATTATAGAGCAAGCACTCCACATGTAGACATTTTACTTTCAACATTTACATAAATAAGAATGAGCAAGGTATTGTAATACATATAAATAATCTGATTGTTTGCCTTCATTATGTTCATCATTTTGTTTGTTAAGTTGCAAAGAAATAATAATATCTCCATAGTGTTTTATGTTCTATATATTAAAAAAGTGGTCATTTCCAGTCTAGTGCGGAAAGACCATTTTCCCACACGCTGACGAACCAATCAGAAACGAGCGGCCATCTTATTGTTTACGTTGCTAAGAGACGGTCACACTCTACAGCAATTGAACGCATTCCACGTCCAAAACAGGGCGGAAAATTGACTTTTGTAAAAATAGTAGTAATATTTAAACAATAAACTGAAATTTATGATAAAGCACAAATATCTTTCAACTGCGTGCTCCCCTTTGCCAAATTTTCTGGCGACGCCCCTGTCTACTGCAAATATTTTTATTACCAATTATTTCTTCAACAAAATACTTTCAACAAATCTTTTCATTGCTTATCGTCTCGTCTAAGAAATTTTTGCAAACGAATTCCGTTGATTCTAAAAGTTTATGTTATCATTGGAAATAAATAATCAAATACGCTAAAACTAGCAGTAATGTAGTCAAGAGGAGCAAGTGAAAATATCAAGAATTATTGAAAAGCAAATATAAATTAGACAGGTATCCAAGGTATATAGATGCCCAACTTATAAGAATATTTACATTTAAAACAATGTAATTTCGTCAGGCCAATTAGGACAGGTGTGCAATATACAGAGGTGTCCAACTTGGCAGGTTTCACTGTACTATCAATTTCTACGTTTATTTTTTTGAATTTTCAAGGAAGTCCAAGAAAAATCAAATGTTTAAGTGTCAATCTTGGGAGGAAACAAAATTTTCTATTGAACTTACTTTGGATGAACGCCCACGGCCTTGGTATCCTCCATCGCCCTGGCCTCTCTGTAAAGATAATTTATATTTATTTTGATCTTACAAATACAAATACAAATACAAGAAAAATAATAATAATAATACAAAAATTTCAGAGATGGCATAATTCTATTGTTTGCAATACAATTGTTTTGTTTAGTATCACACGTAATCTGTCTTGTTCTTTGACTCAACTTACTTTCTATTTATAAGAATACAAAACTTTAGTTTTGTATTGTTTTCAACTATGCGTTTTGTGAAACAAAGGAAAGACTAATGAAGCATCCCTCTATACCATATTACTAATTAAGTTATTTCGATCTAATAATATAGCCCTACTGAAGCTAATTATTTCTGATGTAACAACAGTGATTGTTTAGCACAATATTAAATTAGTTTCTTATTGTTTATAGTACAACATAAAAACTACAATAAAAACGAAATTGTTCATGCATTGCAGTAGTATTGTTAAGGGGATGCCGGAGACATTTGTCGATTCGGCGTACGAAAACAGTCAATTTTTAAACAACGATTACTCGCTTGTTGTTCAAGATGCTGTTAAAAATTGACGTGCACTGGATAGAGCATTTAAAGCTGTATGCCCTAAAGCTTTTGAAAAAATTTGATAAAATTCTGAATAGCATAGAAAACTCTTGGACCTTGTTTTTTCGTAGATTTTCCTACATAACTGGTTAAAACTTATTCAATATTATCGATTTTCAATATTTATCAATTGATTTAGATCGAAAATTGAAAGAGCTTTCCAAATATTTAAGAATTTTCCCGATATGTTTGTTAGTTTTCCGATAATTGAAGAAAATTTAAAAACATTCCAAACATAATGTCATGCATAATTTTCAAAATAGAAATTCGTACTCTCGGATTTAGAAAGGTAATGTGGAAGCCGAGGACGGGAAGCTCGCTTAAAATCGAATTTTGAGAATTAAGTGAGTTTCAGGGAAGATTTGAATCCCCTTTTCACCTATATTATTTAGTAATAAGTAATAAAAGTAATTAATTTGCCTCTTGATTGGTATGAAAATATCGGAAATTTCATCTACTTTACAACCATATCATTATAAAAGAAAAATATTTTGAAAATCTGTCTGGAAATTTGATTTTCAATAGAGTGTGTGTTGCTATGCGTTGTGTACGAGATCTAGTGGTACGTTGTTCGCTAAATAACAACACAAATATGACAAGAACAACACAAACATGGTCTATTGAAAATCAAATTTCCAGGCAGATTTTCAAAATATTGTAGATTATAACGATATGATTGTGAGGTAGATAAAATTTCCGATATTTTCATGCCAAACAAGAAGCGAATTAATTAATTTTAATTCATTTAAATAATAGGTGAAAAGGGGCTTAAACTTTTCCTGAAACTCAT